>LUGF01019992.1:50620-87629 GCA_001625245.1 Calycopis cecrops
ATCCTATTAATATTATAAATGCGAAAGTATGTTTGTTTGTTACGTCTTCAGTCTTCACGCAAAAACTGCTGAACCAATTTTCATGAAATTTGGCACACACATAGAGAGTAACATTTATTAACCATAGGATAGGTTTTATCCCTTAAAAAATGTTCCTATGGGATGCCATGGGATGATTTTCTATTTTCCACGGTATCGAAATTTACGCGGGTGAAACCGCGGGGCACAGCTATGTTGTATAAATTTGCATAATATTTCCATTTACATAGCAATTTGCAAACTACTTAAGATTGTCAACAAATTCCATCAGATGTGATGGATACTCTTATCTAATTTAATTGCCACAACAACTGAGTTACGGCTTAAGCTTACCGTACTGTATTTCATTAAAAAAATCATTGTTATGATGATGATAAGGTCAGAGAAAACTAAAAATTGCGCTGTATACAATTATAACAATTTTAATAAATATTTTATTAAGAGATATAGGTCCAATATATACCTATAATGACGATACCAATACCAATTGAGTCATGGCAAAAATAGATTAAAAAGAACACCTAGCACTTTAATCAAATGGAGTATAAAAAATTACTCTTTTTTACTAAGTATACTAAACAAATTATTGTTTCACATAATGTAAAATATAATAATGACTATTTTAACTTAACTTTAAAACACACCCTTGGATTAATGTTTACTACCTTATTTTAAAAGTTGTCCGGTGACTAAAATTTAACCCTGTATATTTACTGCAACCTAAACTATATATGTATTTTAATATCTTTACTAATATTAAAAAGCTGAAGAGTCTGAATTAAAAATTCTTTTAGTGTTACATAGCCCATTTATACAGGATTGTTATAGGTTATACCAAAAGCAGCAATATAGAATCGAGTGAGGCTAGTATATTATATATTTACTAGCTGCGCCCCGCGGTTTCATCCGCGTAACTTTCGATCTCGTGGGAATATCGGGATGAAAAATAGACGTTGGCCGATTCTCAGACCTACTCAATATGCTCACAGAATTTCATGAGAATCGGTCAAGCCGTTTCGGAGGAGTATGGCAACGAAAACTGTGACACGAGAATTTTATATATTAGATTAGTTAGTAAGTATTCTTTTATTTTGTTTATACCTCTCTCTGTGTAATGAGTTCTCCAGCATCAAACTGTGCCACAACAGCCTTCAAAACTTCAGCTGTAATAGACGGCAAGACCCTTTCATCATAATCAATACCCAGAATTGTGTAGATTTTAGGTAGCTGATCTGGCACAGGTCTGAACAGGATACGAAGTGTTATGTTTACATTTTGAAGATCTGAAATAATATTAATAACTTTTAGTGCTTATATCGAGAGAAGTCTGAGGTCTGAGAGAAGTAGTGATGTATGGGATACGAAACTTTAGACACAGAAGAGGTGCACTGTATTATCATAAATATAATTGGTAATTGACTCCCTTCATAACAACCTAGAACTCTTCTCAATATGTTTTGTAAACAAAAAATTAAGCACCCAATTCGTGGCTCCCAAATGGCTATTTGTACTTATTGAAAGATCTACATATGGCATACTTCTTAAAGAAAACTGCATACGTCTTATTGTAAGCAAAATAAGATAAGGAATGAAAAATGGGAAACAATGAAATCAGCAAAATATTAATTGCTGGTGTCCATTTGTGTATGTCTGGTCCTATACTAAGTAGGTCCAATACTAAGGTACAGTTACTAAATAATGGAAATATATTAGATACTTTAAAAAATTGATTTTTAGTCAAACCTACAACTGTTACCAGTTAAGTCATTTGGCCCTCACACCAAACTGGGTTAATGATTGATGTGAAACGGGTAATAATTGTGAACAAGTCAGAAGATAACCAATGAAGTTATGATCAGCTACTTGAAAACAACATTGAACTTTTTGGTCAAATGACTTCATTTACTCTACTATACTTTATCTTAAAAAAAATATTATACCTTTACTTCCAGTGACTGTTGGGACATTTCTAGGCCTGGATCTTATGTCAAAGATTATGGGTTTTTGTACCCAAGGGATGAAGAAGTGAGTTCCTTCTCCTACTACCAAGTTTTTAACTCCAACAAATCTATCAAATATTACTGCCCTGTGACCACCATCAACTGAAAAAACATTAAAGACACGACACTTTAGCTAATATAATTATTCATTTTGCTTGCTACTTATTGTTCTATTAGAATAAAAAAATCAAAGTGCAAAGTATAAATTTTTACCATTGTATAGAGCTGAGTTGACGACTCCGCCGACAACTGCTACTCCTAAACCCAGTTGTCCAATACGATTAAACAATTGTGCAGCCATAATATCTGAAAGATCATAAAAACCTGATATAACTCTTTGCGGCTTATATATTTCATTGGCATTTCGAATATTAGTAGTATTATTGTATTGAATTAATCAAATACCAAATTTTTGCTTAATTACATGAGCACTGACAAAAATTAAGAAGAAAACTATATTTATTATTTCTAAGTTTCGTAATAATTACAAATTCTTACTCAAATAGTGTGTCTCATAACCTCAAAGTCCAAACTATTGGCCTTAAATACGATGTATTTACAATGTAAATCGTTGACACCATAACTTACCGTGCTGAGACTAATCTCTAAGTTATATATTTATTTAAGTTTATGAAGATATAATAATTTATAAATGTTATTTCTGAATTTAAAGCTCACGTAATAATAAGATTTGAGACTTATTATCGTAGCACAGATAAGTTAACCAATGTTGCCAGCACGGCAGCACCGAGTACCTAATACCTATAATAAAATTAAAAAACATAAAACTTGACTGAGTAAAATACATAGAATATAAAAAAAAAACAACTAAACAGTAAAGAAACAAAATATAAAAGCAATAAAAATGAGTCTTGCTATTTCAACACTCGGGAGTAGGGACCATTGCAAGACTAAGGTAATAACCTAGTATAAAATCCGACTTGTATGAAGTGCGACTATTGAAGTGATGAGCCTTGTTCTTAATCCTTTTAGTTGCTTTTTTATATTGTTTACGCCATTAGGTTTATTGTTTTTTCCTTAATATTTCATCGTCAGAATAACAGGATATAAATAAGCAATCATGATAATCCTATAAGGTGGGCTGGTTTAAAACTTGGTGAAACGAAAATGAGTCAAAAAAATTAATAGATACCTATTATTTATACATATTATTCTCTAAAGGGCTACTTATGTTATCAGTACTTGGGGTATCCGATGGGAAAATATGAAAACTTATATTAAGACCACCTGTCCGGCTGCCTCCGAACAGTCTCAACTACATCATCGGAACCGTACCATTCGGTCAGGTTCAAACTTTTACTGGCCTTTTTTTTCGGTAACACAAGGGAATATCTTTACGTATGCTACCCATGAGCCCGGGTAGCTCAACCGGGTACAGTGTCGGGCTCGGCATTGGGTTGCTCCTACCGACTAAACCCCTGCGGGTGCCTTCAGCCGCTATACCTAATTGGAAGGCCCCGGATCTACAAGCAACATCCGAGTCCATCCAGCGACAGGCTGGCGTCGGTGAAAAGGCCAGACTTCTCCTTGGGGACTGTCCGACTGCCTTTGAACAGTCCCTATTACAACATTGGAAACGTGCAATGGGGTCAGGTTCCCGTCCGGATCTCTGGTCTCAATGCTCCAATGGAGCACGCACACGCCGGTCGCCCTAATCGACGCCGCCATCTGCTGATTCAGAGGGTCGGGTGGAGGACCTAGCAGCTGAGTTGATCTTAGAAATAGTATTGGAGATCATAGAGGCACGCAAGTCGCCCCACCATATCAAGGTGGCAGCATCTTTGGGGGGGAACCAGATTTTAATTTTTAATTGGCCTTCCACAATGATGCACCCGCACGTGTCACTGTGTACGACTAGTTTAATCGTAGCGACTGAAGGTTGTGTGGTGTATGATAGAGACTGAAATTTATGAGCAAGCTTTATGCTCTGCTGACACCTATATATATAATTCGAGCTGTTGCTGGAAAGTGGTACTATTGTTTGCCATTTGTCTTAGTAAAAGTTCGGGAAATAGATCTCGCAGTAGAATATTCCTTCGCAACGACAACGCATGGTCGCTCTTCGCCGGGCGTAAATCGAGTATCGTAAAGGCGATATCAGACGTGGGTTATACGCCATATAGCTCAGATCTAGCCCCTTGCATTTTTTTTGTTCCTAAATATAACAGAAAAGTCGAGGAAAATGATTTATGAACGCTGCGGCTGCGGCTGAGGGGAGGGGGTATCCCAAGGTGCAGATTTATAAAACAAACTGGCACCAACTAACAGCTGGTTTCCAGCAATAACCACCCTAAGAGGCGCGACCACGGCCACTTGTGCGGCAACACTTTAAACCTTGATACCGATGCTCATCCCGTCGCCACAAGGGCATTATCTCCACACAATGACCCTGGTCCGCACCTCAGTTCTAATGATGTCAGGGCCAATGCCTACCACCACCAAAGGAGTCATTTTCAGGTCCCGGAAGATAAATATAATAAAACAGGTTACTAATTGACCACCGTCCTCAGTATCCGGCATGTGGTCGGATCGTAAGTACTCAATAGATGAGTCAGTCCATAAGGCGGCCACAGATTATACTTAGTCTGGTGACGGTGGCCCGCAAGGAATGCTGCTAATTTACATATTTGCAAATATCCAAAGGTAGGTATTAATATGCATTTTTGCGTATTTGGTGAGTCATATAATGATATGTACGCCTTTTTCGGTTTCTTTGCTTGTTCGTCTATGAGACAGAAAAAAAAATTGAAAAACTATTGGATTCGAGGTTTCTCCTATTCAAAAAAGTTGCCGCATGCCATTGGAATATACCACCGAGAGCTATATACTCGTATAATATTATAAAATATATTTGAATGTACCCATTTACAATCTTGGCAAAAGCTTCTTAATAAATAATACTGGGTCCCAACTGTAGATGCGGTTACTAACAAGCCTTGTATTTTTTTCTTTTCAGTGTTGTAATATTTTAAGCAAGCGGGATTTTTGTTTTTCTTTAGTTAGCTTCTTATTATAATATTGTCTACCCTTTGTGGACCTCTTCTTTACTCGACTGCATCAGAAAGATAGCTATAATAAAATGGCATTTTGTATTTATGTAGATTTTACAGTTCCCTGTTACAGCCTGAAAGTATTTAGAGATTATAACGTATTAGGTAGGAATTGTTAGCTTCCCCCCGAAGATGCTGCCAGCTTGTCGTGGTGGGTGGGCTTGCGTGCTTCTATGATGCTCTAGGCTATGCCAGACAGGTTTGGGTGAGATGCCAGACTAAGAGCAGCTCAGCAGGACGGGAACCTGACCCCATTGTTCCACGTCGTAGTAGGGGCTGTTCAGAGGCAGCCGGACAGTCCCCAAGGAGAAGTCTGGCCTCTTCCCCGAGGCCAGCCTGTCGCTAGAGGGATCCTGTTACTTGCAGATCTGGCATCCAATTAAAGCGGGTAAAGGTAATGATCCACAGGGATTTAATCGGTATTACACTAAGTGACGAGTCCGACATGGGTCTGGGGACCAGTCGAGCTCCTATCATACGAAAATTTATTCCCCAGCGGAAACAAAAAAAGGAATTATTTCGTCAAATAAAAGTAACGTGAGTCACACTGGGTACATCGATATATATTTTAAGCGTGGTTTTTCAATGTAATGTATTAATAGCAATAAATCCAGTCTAGAGGTTGAATATGTGCAAGGATACCCTAATTTTCTCACATGCAAGTGGGTCCTTTTTGGTAGGGAATACCGCAGGATATGTGACACCATAGTATCACCAAATCAGCACTATCCCTTGCGCCTTCGTATGCGTGTAATGTACCTGTAATATACAGAGTTATACGTAGGCTGTTGGGTCTATTGCGATGAGGCACGCGATATATTTCTTTAGCAGGTATCTATTTCATTCCGTTGTTTTCATTGATAAGTATCCCAACTCTAGAAGTATCTACTGACTTGTCTTGTTTTTTTTTTCATTTTCTTAATGTTTTAAGCAGTAGGGTCTTCTCATTTTATATAGGTTTAGTTTCTGTTGCCTATTGTAGGAAATTATGAAACTAGATGAAACGACGACGAGCAGTTCCAAATTCATGATTAACGACATGCATAGAGGTTATACAGATGCGTTGCCCAGCTTCCTCTTCCACCTCTACCGGTTACTTGCACACCGCAGGAAACGCGATAGCAGAGCTGTCACTTTACGCCGGTATCGTGTAAGTGAGAAGTACCTCCCCGGTCGTGCCGGGCCAATTCGGCTACATGCATGTAGCGTGACATTATCTCTTAGGTACTCAAATAAGTAATAACTAATAAACAATAAAGATATAATCTGTGCTAGTTGGAGAGTGGAGAGCCGCATGGGTGGCGCAATTATGCAATGAACTTCAATGAGCAAATCATTAGTTATAAGTGCACGGTGCATTTACATTATTAATGGCAATTGGAATAAATTTAAAAATACGAACAGACATGTGTCATTGAATTAGGCGGTCACTAGTGTGGAGCGTCGGCTCCACACGAGTTTTGAATTGTTTTATCAATCTTTACAACTGTCCAAACTGTTCAGACTGCTTTGGATCGCGGAAATCTTTCGGTCCAAATTGAATGTACACTTAGTCTTCTTTCAAATCCGTAGGATTTAATATTGCCAGAGGATGTTGGTAGGCCATTGTGCAACACCGGTGGCTGATGCTGCTTCATATATTCACTCAAGATGTTGATGTTGTTGTGACACAAGTACTGAATACCACCAAAGTATATATTCTAAGCGTAGTTTTGTTTTTTTATGACCTTTCATCACACAAGAGCGCAGCGGTGTAGCAGCTGAAGAATTGTCGTCGAAGAGTTTATTGAGTAAGAGTATCGGTAGTCACAAAAGGACATCACATACTCGTTTGCCCCGATATTGTTCAAAAGATCTCTAACAATCACAACGACAACTTCCTCATTCCAGTCACATTGTAATACGTTCCCGAAAGTGCCGCCCCAACCATACTTACATGAATTCCATAACGAACCGCTTTTACGCAGTCACGACTCGGGTAATGGACATTATTAAAATATTACCGAAGTTGAGGAGCACAGGTGGCTGCCCGGAGGAGGCCCGTCGTGACTTACCCCGGCCATTGTCAGCGACGCTACTAATTGAGTATAATAAACACACTCTAAACGGCCAAACTGTAATGATATATCACGCAATCATATTTCTGGCAGCGTTTATGACGATTACGAACAAGAGGTTGGAAATATTTATTGATAGTTGTTGTGCGCTGTTCCTTTTGGTCGGACACGCGAGTGCCGACAGGTAACGTGCAATGTTTCGCAATCATTTAAAATGACTGAATGTGAATATATTTAGTTTGTACATTGTTTAAAGGTTTTGTTTATTACAACTAAATCATGTTGTTACAGTAATTAACATACACACATTTATATTCTAATGGTAAACTGACTAGCAATGTAGGATGTACCAGTAGCAATTACAATAGTTGTGGTTAAATGTATTTTATACTTTAAAACCAGTTTACGATAGGTAAAAAATAAAAGTCCTGGATATACCTAGGTACCTAATTACACAGGCAATCCGGAAACGGGAAGTAGGCGTAGCACACCTCACTTGACAGCGGAAGTGACGTTACGTATGTATTTTTTCATTCGGCTTGTAGTAGTTATCAGCGTGTAGTTTTAGATAGTTTTTAAGGCTTAAGTAGACACTTTCTTTGTTATTGAATAATGTAATAACGACCAATTGAGAGTGTACAAAAATATGTTTACATCGATGGGACTCAAACCCACACCGATGGGATTAAAGTAAAGTTTCACGCATTATTATAGCTGCAGCGGTGTAGCTCGCAACAGCATTCCATCCATGAGTTAAATAGGCGTTTCAATATGTACATAAACATAATAGACTGTCCATATATAATTTAATGTCGTTATTACAGTAATTTGACGTAAGTGCGGCACGCGGCAGGTGGCAGCCGAGTGAGAAAAGCCTGAAAGCCGCAAGCCTGTGGGGAGCACGACTCGCGTGGCGACTGCTGGTGCCACCAAGGTTAGACTGTGCTGCTTTTAATTATTATATTTATATCCAAGATGTTTTGATACAATATTTTAGTAGATATAATAATGAAAATATCTTGTAAACTCATAGGGGTTCAGCAAGCTACCTACTTGGTTGTCCGACCAAAACCAAAAGAGAAAATATCTAATGTTATATAATATATAATAATAAATGCAGCGCCGATTAATCGCTATCTCTCAAAGTATACATTAGCTTTTACTTTAATTTGCTATTAGTTATCACTCCATAGATATTATTAAACAGATATTACTCTAAAATCTGGCATGAGCTAAGCTGAATCAGCTGCATAACAGTAATAGTTAGATCTTTTTTTGGTTTCGCGCGGAAATGCATTTACGCACTCCTATGGTCGTGCGTAGGTGTCGAAAGTCGATGTATGACTCTCGCGGACGAACCTCTGACCCCACTAAAACCCTGCGGATACCATCGACGCCGGCAACATGGCACAGCAAACACCACTTAAAGCATATAGGTATACAATTTACAACCTTACATTATTTACCAATGGTATCCAAACTAAGCTGCGTATGTATCATGTGCTGGCTTAAGGTACATTAGGGTCAATTCACACCAAAAGCGCGGCGAAGGGCAGCGAAGCGGAGCGCAGTTTATGTGTCATGTGAATTTCAACTTTACAATAATTACAATAATACTTATTATCGCATGAGAAACTCGAACGAGACGCGCGGATTCCCGCAAATGCTCGAGCAGTCGCTGGAATCCGCGCGGAAGTCGCGAGAATTCGATAATAAGTACTATAGTAATGAAAATAAAGTTTAAATTCATATGACACTGAAAGTGCGCTCCGCTTCGCTGCTCTTCGCCGCACTTTTGGTGTGAATTGACCCTTACAATTCATTTCTGGCACCAGGATTAATTAGACTTTGACCTGGGTATCTATGGACAAAAAAGTTACTTTCTTATAAGACGACTGCTTCATCCACGAAACAAGTCTATGACCAAAACAATCTTTAAGTGTTAGCCATTATGAATATAAACCCTCGTATACAATATACAAACGTCCACGTACGCTACAGAGAAAATTATGTCGCTGGCATAATTCAGTTGATACTTTCAAACTCGAGCGGACAGCTCCAAGATAACCGCCCACCCACACACACAGTTGTTATTCAATTGTCGCCAACGAATTCATTTCACAAAACTCATCTTGCCGTCACCCACCGACGGCGTGACACAGAATCACACCATAGATCATAGAAGAGACATTGTTACTTTTAATTTTCTGTAGTAAGTAAGTTTTGCCATTTGTAGAAAGGCTATAGTTAAAAACGCTGACCGAAATGTCTTGTTTAGCATAGTTTTAATTTAAAGTAATTATATAGAAGGTACGGAAACTTATAGGCATTTAATAATACATACATAAAAATAAAAAATAATAATGACAAGTGGCAAAACTGTTAATAAGTTTTGAAACTGCTATGTAAAAATTAATTGAGTACCTACTAATATAACTATCTTGTATGTAAATATTTGGTTGTCTAATTGTAGCACATTGGTGCTCTCTTGGCTCCTGGGTTTTATTGTTTAGACCCTAAATCAAGCATTTTATTATAAATATTTTATGACTTGGTTTGGATATAGAGCGAGCTTTAGAATATGCTTTTGGATGGACGCTTCTCAAGCCAATAAAAAATTAATACATAATACTTTCATATTTTCACATTGTCTAAATTGTGTACATAATGTAATTGCAGAATAATTACACTAAAGTATTATACCAATGTAAGTTGAAACTACTGAAATATATACAGCTCTCAAATAATTCATCTCACGAACTAAGCTATTATTACTATTTCAACACTGAATGCCATTTCTAGTCGGTGTAAATAGTTATGAGCAGCGGCGCGGCGGCGACGCGTGCCCGGAAGCGTCACGGCCGCGTGAAGACCGGAAATGGGCAGGATGACCGGATCCTATCTCCGCTAGCCTACCTGCCGCCATGTTGTGACGTCACTTGCGCTGACAATATGTCCAGCCGGCGGATATTTCGGCTGCGTTGTGTTTCTTACGTGACAACAGCCGGTATCTTTGACAGTCCCACGTCTTGGACATCTTATGATTTTGATCTTTACATACAGACTTTGGTCACCTATCTCCGTACGATATACTTACTAAGCATATGTATAGTAGTTGACCAAGAATACAACAGAGATAAACAAATCAGTTATTCTACAATCTCGTCTTTTATATAAAGATACACATTAAAATTTTAATTGGCCACGAGAAATATAACTCTGACAATAGGAATACTATGACGTAACGGGCGCAACGTTGAGAATATAACAAAGAAATCCTATTAGGATCTCAAGCCAGCTGCCAGCAGCCAGCAGGTAAAACGCAACTTAAGTCTCCTAATTTAAGTAAGACGCCACGGTAGGTTTGCCGCTGAGCATCCACCGGTTATCATTGTGCGAGTATATAATTGTTGGCAATTTTGTGTCTCCATTCAACTCGTGAATGCCAACCATTAGGCGGAGCTCTCAGCGCGCCCTTCCCGGCTAATAAGTGCATTTCGCTTTACAGGACTCCTTAGTGCCATTTTTAAAACGTCGGTAGTTTTTTAAAATGTCCGGAGAGAGTCGCCGGCTGAATTGTAGGTAATTGGTATTGTTTAATTGATGCCATTATGCAATTTGCTTAAGTAATTAATTAGTGGCTCGGGCAGGAGTTTTACGCGTTTAGCTCGGAATAAAAATACAACTGAGTTGCCATGTCGGGTTAGCTAGTTGATAGACGTAGAGCTATGAGAAATGAAGCAAAATTGGACTGACACGACCGTGATGGTGCCTCTTGCTAATTTAGCATCGTGAAGTAATAGCTACAGTTTCGCGTATTGTGCGGTTTGTGTGGATACATATAGCCCGTTGAGGATTATCGATCGTGAGAAGGAGGAGCACTATCTGCAAAACATTTTTTTTGCTCCGATGTTTACGGGTGTTGGCTATGACTAGTCGGAATGCCCATCCATTAAATAAGTATAACTTAGAAATTATTTTTGCATTACGTGCAGGCACAGGTTGCAATATCGAAACGGCTGTCCCTCTCTGGCAGACTCTACCAAGCTCCGATTACTCGTTTGCCTCCTTATTAAACATAAAATGGCAGTGTATTTTACCCAAAGGCCAAAAGTTTTAAAGAAGTAATGTTTTTCGAGCGTATGCATGTATGTAGATCGCTATGTTGTGTCTCATCGACATTTAGTACGTTTACGTGTATCCATCATTAGGTGCGTCTTAATAGCGCGAGCGATTTAACTGTGTACCTACCTACTTAAAAATGTGCACATCTATTTAATACAGTCGAGTTTTGGTCTTTCAACTTATCTGTTATTGTACATACATCTGACGTAGATGTAAAGTTAAAGCAGGGTCGACACTAAACGCCTCTGCTCTGCGTCAACGTTACATCTCAAGAGTGATTATAGTACCAAAAGTTAGCAGCGAATAGCTATACGCGTAGAGGAAGTATTGATATCATGTTTTCGGCAGGAGTTGTTATATTATTAAGCCAAGAAGAACACGTAAGTTCGTCAATATTAATAGTTGTAAGATATCTATTATTTTCAGTTCAAGTTTTAAAAATGTGGGAAAAGGATATAAATAAGTAGCTGTTCAAGAAGTTGTGGGTCTGTTTTACAGGTTACTGTTATAGTGTCCACTAACTAGTCAGTAGTCACTAACATATCTGTAAGTTAGCACATATCCTTTTTTTAGACTTTTCGATTTTTTAATGGTAACTTAAGTTAAGCTAATCGAGGTTTAAATTGGATCATACGAAATTGGCCCTTAGGGGAACTGGGCATAAGGTTGCCAGGTCCAAAAATCGAAATGCCTGACACAGGCTCAAATTTAGGCGGATAAAAAGACTGACACGCTGGATTAAATTAAATGTTAGTTTTGTTTTATGCATTTGTTTGGGAATTACTGTAACAAATTCGTTTTTGGTAAACTCGTCAAAAGCCTATCAAAAGCCATACAGGCCGGACTTGTGTAAATTTTACCTGACACAACTGTAAAAAGCCGGACATGACCGGCTAAATCTGACACCTGGAAACCGTAACTGCGCAATGCGTTAGTCGCTTGCTTCTCATAGGCATGTTTCACTTCAGAGTTCAGACTCAAGTTCGTTCTTAAGCGTGTCGGTTGACACACGCACAATTTTATTATTTTAACTGTACGTGGTAGTTACAAGTAATTAAAGTCTCATTCAGTTTCACGCCCTCTTAATTTCCCTTCCCTTTGTTGCACAAAACGCCATGTGTGTAGTGGTTGCCACTTGCCAGTCATTAGTGATGTCTTTAATTCACTTGTATTGATATCGTTGTAACTGTTCATTTTAACATTATAGATTACCTTTTTCACATTTGTTCCGTAGGTCGTGGTGTTGTAGAAAACATTGAGAGGATTGTTGAACGGTAGCTTTGTTTAGTGCTAGTCTACTAGACAAGACTAGTAGATTAGCCACCGGAATCCTAAGTTTAGTAAGAGGTAGTGTCACGCTGCTTGCATGCAGCCGCATTTGGCCAGCATGACCCTAGACGTACCCCTTGCTTAGATGTAAACAGCGTAAAGTGACAGCTGGGCTGGCTTTTGTGCTAAGGAAGAAGGGCATCTGTACAACTTGTAACTCCTATGCAGATATCTATGGCCACCAGTAGTCATGAACATGGCTCTCACTGCCCCCGTATACTACAAGAAGCAGTTGGATAACGTTACGTTACATAACAATGTCACATTTTTGAGAATTTGCTGAATGTAGACTCTGTATGATGTATATGCATGTTCTATGGTTTTGCAGATGTCTGTGGATGTCGGTAAACACCGAAATGATTCGACGGCTTGTTTTATTTCAACGAAAATGTTACTTACGTTACATTACAGATCCAGAATAGCAAAAAGAAAGTTTGTGCTGGTCCTTCGATTTTCGCAGAGCAATAATTTTCATTCACGATGCGAGGTAGCATAGCTGTCATTTTGTAGCACTAGTGTGTGAAATTGGTAGAAGGAGGAGCAGTATTGAGTGAGCGGCGGCCATTTCTCCGGTCGTGCTCGCCCAATTTCGCTGCAATGCAGTATCTCTTGCAAAACCTAAACTATTAGACGCGTTACCATGATCGCTTCGCCCGATACTATTTATCTAACGGTTTCTGATAATATTAGAGATGATGAGACTGTTAATAATGAACATATCTACAAGAATATAAGATTTTTAGACTCAAACGCTGAAGACATGATTAATTATCACCGTCAAGGTACATTTCCGAGTTCTTTCAATTTGCCTCTCAAGACAAATATGTGAACGTAATTTTTTGAAAACCGTTAATTTATTACGGAGAGGAACATGTCGACAGGCGTGTCGAAAAATAATATTTTGTTTTTACCCCGCGTGTGACCGGGCTCCGGGGGTGACGGGGCGGTTCCCTGAGGTACACCGAGACTAATTCTGTATCCATCGCGGAGGTTTTATGATTTATGAAACAAACAAGGTTCGGGCTAATCGTTTATTGTGTTTTTACATTATTTCAACACCACACGTTATAAATTAAAGGGATTCAATTCCTTATCATCATTAGAAATAACAACGACAACAATAAAACTATATTAACAAATTTATTTAATTTATGATTTTTCTGGTTTTTAACATCGACCATTAGTGGACTTAGTGACAGACGTCCTGATGTCCTCAACGAGGATATGTTCGGAAGTTTGACAGTCGGACTGCCTACATCGTCAGCTGCTTATAATTCAGACGTAGAGCACACAAAATATCCTATCCAGCCTCACTGATCATAATATGACATCTTTACAAAAACAACCTAAAGCTCAAAGTAAGCTGTGCTGCTGAAAGGACATTCTTATCATAAAAGCTTTTTTGTAATAAGGACACTGACAAAATTAGGCCGAAAGTTTGAACATTTAACTTAATTTATGAAATATTATTCGTTTCTTCCTATTCGTGTAATATATCGGTTGCTCTCCATGTTTCACTTCGTGTTCTGGTTCCGCAGTTTTTCTGGCTTTGATTTGTACCTGAAACAAAAATATAAGAAATTTATAACGGCTAATATATTGGATTTTGATGAGAGATGATGCCATAGCTGCATTACAGCTAAATCAGGTTGGCAAGACTGTAGGTAAGGTACAACGGTTCAGACGTCTCAAGAATAGATAAGGGGAAAGAATCACAGTTGACTTTTACACAGGCGTCACTAGCTTGTACGTGGATCCTCGGGATTACACAGTTCGTTTGTCGGCTATGTCAAATAGAATAAAACGTAATTTCTAAGACCAGAGATTGAAATAAAACTATACTTTTTCACTGAGTATGCAAATCTACTAAAACTACTGCTCCGATTCGCAAAATAATTTCTGTGTAATATAGCCCATTTCTCGAGGAAGACTATAAACAGATACGTCACGTAAAAAAGGGACCTATAGGTACGTTTGAAACCACGGGAAGCAGCTAGTGAATATAAATCTAAAATTAGTACGACATCTTAAAGATGATTTAGGTAAATTAATAGAGCCGAAATTCTATTTGAAAGGGATTGAATATCCAACGGGTAATTTGTGGGTTGTTCGTTAATCGGCTGATTGATATCGGCATATGTTTGATGATGGATGTGATTTCCGTCCCCGCGCGGGGACTCTGGGCCCGATAATATGGCGTGTCTAATGAGGTACACGTTCAAACTAGCGATTTAAATTCATCTTCTTAATATTATAAATGCGAAATGTATGTTTGTTTGTTTGTTACTCCTTCACGCAAAAACTGCTGAACCCATTTTCATGAAATTTGGCACACACGCAGAGGGTAACTGGGATTAACACAGGATAGTTTTTATCGCGAAAAAAATGTTCCTATGGGATGCCATGGGATGATAGCCCACGTTATCGAAATTTACGCGAGTGAAACCGCGGGGCGCTGCTAGTTTCCTATAAACCCTTTTTATGTCTCCAGTGTGATTATTTTAAAATCGATTTATTTGTGTGATAATACTTGATATTCATTTTTTTGTGAACTAATCTTCCGGGCACGAACTTAAGTCTAGTTCATGTAACATCGACGACTAAATAACAGGTTAAGCATCCTGTAAGCTCTTTTTAGGCCACATCAAAGCACTAGATCGATGCAGCGATGAACTTAAAAAAACCACGACCTATGTCGTGAAGATGTTAACAATGTGCGGCATAGCATGTATGGTTCACGACACATTCCTTTACCGCATATAAAATGAGATTGACTAGAGAAAAATTAAAACTGACGTATTTTTACACGTGTCTGTACCGGGTCGGGATCGAACTCTACTGCCCAGGATAAATAGAGAACGAGACTATCCCCCTTATTAATAAACATAGATTAACTTTATCCAAGTAATAACCTAGTAATAAACTGACATCTGTCAAATTCCATATTAAAAACCATTAAAAAGTATGAAATTTGACAGTTGTCAGTTTACTAGGTTATTACTTGGATGAAGTTATGCTTTGTTTATTAATAAAGGGGAAAGAGTATAAGGTAATAGGAGCACAGAGGTTATAAGCCAGTAAGTAGTACAACATAACACATCTTTTAAAATTTAATAAAGTTAATACAAAATAATAGCATAATGAAATAGTAAGCGTGCATTAAATTCCCTGTTCCCCAACGCGGCAGAACGAAACGTAACTCCACGTAAACTACAAAACGTTAACAATTCGGAATGGAAACGGTGCAAGCTCGAGCGGGCTCCGGAATATTCGGGACACAAACCGCGAGTCGCGGGACAATCGTCGTGTGCCGGTGTCCGTAGTGACAATAAATAGTGGTCACATTAGCGACGTACATGACACGGACGCTCCCGGCACGCTTCAAATATTTTTTTTTGTGTTTTACACGTTTTTGAATTTTTGAAGTAATAAGTACCTACTTCTTTTGGTGCCTCGGAAATTGTAAGAGAGAATTTTTACGACTTGCACATCGACACCAAAACCGGACAGATAAGAGACGAGCATGTCACTTTTAAAAATAAATCATAAAATAACATTTACCTAACTCATTTTCAGGGTGGTCAGTTGCGTTATGAAAACTTTTGAAGTAAAACTTCTTTACGCGCGCTCGACATGGGGAGTAAGCTGGTGAGAGCGTTACAAAAGTCACACATCGGGCTACGTCAATGGAAATGGTAATTCAAAATTCAAATACGATTTAAGTGAAACTGTTTTGCATTTAAAAAATAAATATTAAATGACATGTTATGTCATTGTAACCACGGTAGTAAAAGTCAATAATTAAGTTTTACTTCAGTTGTGTGATCTAAAGCACACACTTATATTTCTTATACAGGTCGTATTGTATTCTGCCCGTGTGTTCATCAACGATCGTAGATATCAGACGACCTTACGCTAAGCTTTATGTGTTTGTTGCTGGCCGTGCTGTCTACAACCATTGGAAGTTCTCTACCGGCAGGTGATAGGACTGTCTGACCTACATACCATGAAACTGTCCACGTGCTCCCCTAATTGCAATAACAAAAATCCTAAAGCTTTCATTTGTATCGACAATTACATTTAATTTGGCGACACCGCCTGCAGGTGGCGCGAGGCCCTGTAATGGCGCTCGGTTCTGCCGCGTCACGTCACCTAACGAACGTTCTAGAAATACCACACTTCACGTTATCGGTCAAGTATTCAAAGTATCGTTTAAGTGACCGATAACACGAAGTGTGTTCTAACAAATAATTGATATTGAATACCTAGAAGTTAGAACATTATAATACGTATAAAAAGTTAAGATGCGGTGGTCCATGAGAAATATGTTTGTAATGTGTTTACTTATGTACTAACTTCAGAAGAATCAGAAGATCTGATGATAGAGATGTAATGTAGCTATTGGAACTCTTGTACAAATATTGTTTTTAGACGTGTTTCGGTTGCTTTGACAAGGTCTGACGATAGAGCAAGAAGGTGGGCATAGGGGATCCAGACTGTGTGGTGGCTCATTCAAGTGGTATCGACATATGATAACGTCCAGGTAGACCAGGAAGGTAGCTATGGGTATTCAAAAGTATTACGATCTTAATCAAAATCGTATTAACGAATTTCATCACGGTTAATTTATTTAAGCTTTGATTAAATTAAAAGACTTTTTATTTGTCATTCAATGTAATTAATTAAACGTAATTTTATAATTTAAAACAGAAAAAGTTGACGCATATCTTTAGCATAATATGCTATTTGATAGTACTCAAGTCAATATTATCAAGTAAATACGATTAGGATAACGTCATCTTTAACCAACAAAGTCAAAGTCGTTTAGCGTATTAGATCGGTAATATACACACGTACTATTTGAAACGGAGAGCAATAAAGTATAAGAGATATGCAATTGTCGTTCCGCTTCGAAAAAAAAAAGTTTGAATAATAACAGTACGTCCGAGCGTGCAGTATCGGGCGCAGTCATCTCACGGGGCGCGGGTATCGCGTTTCACATAAAATATTTATTATTTATAGGGTGTAATTAATAAAAACACACGGCGAGTAAAAACAAGTAGCCTAACAGGAAGATATAATAACTCAATCGCGCCTACGGAGCTCGATGCGATTTGTAAGCGTCCAGATTTGATCAGCGACTGCACACAAATGAACGCTTAGGGCGGGCGCTCACCGCAACTACCCTCCGTTTTAGTTGTATCAAAACTAAACTGTATGCGATGATATTGCCTTTGTAAAAAATCCTTCAGTGGACAATAAAGCATATTATTATGATGTTTTTATTAGTGTACATCACATATAATGCCGTGTTGAAATGACTCAAGTTTTGGATGAGGCGTTAAATTAATCACCATAACTAAATACTAATATTGATTTAATTAATATATAATGATATAATTAATATACTTGATTCCGCAGACAAACTGTGTAAACAGTTTTGCGGGACAATACACTAAACAAATTTGTAAAAAGAATGTTTTGATAATAATAAATAAATACGAGGGCTGCCTTTAAAGTTTTGTCGTTTGAAATAAGTATAGACAATATTATAGATTATTACCATTTATTGTTTTTCAAAGAATTCTCCGCGATATTTAATACACTTTTGCATGCGTTCGAACCAGTTATTAAAACATTTATTCCACTCCGAAGTGGGGGTAGTCAAAATCGCCAATTTGTATGCGTTAACAGCTTCTTCGGGTGAGTTGAAACGTTGACCACGAAGGCTTTGCTTAATTTTGGGGAACGTAAAAAAATCGTTAGGGCTCAAGTCAGGGCTGTAAGGTGGGTGATCTAAAATTTCAATGTTTTGAGTGCTCAAAAACAACTTTGTTTGGCGAGCAGTGTGCGAACTTGCATTGTCATGGTGCAGAATCATACGGCGTGTTGAGTTGTTTTTCCGAAACTCTGTGATGACTTGTGGCAAACAAACCGTGGTATACCAGTCTGCGTTAACCGTTTTGCGATCCTCAAGTACAATAGTGGCGACGTGACCACCCTTTGCCACAAACGAGGCAATCATTTTTTTTGAAGTGCTCCGTGAGCGTATGACTTTGGTCGGTTTTGGCTCATCTTGAAAGACCCAGACAGTTGACTGCTGTTTGGATTCTGGATCGTAAGCATATATCCAAGACTCATCACCACTAACCATATCATAAACGTGTTTTGACTCTCCTCGGTTGAATCTCTGCAGAGTTTTGCGACACCATCTAACGCGGGCTGTTTTTTGGTCGTCGCTGAGCAAATGTGGTATCCAACGCGAGATCAACTTTCTTACACCAAGTTCTTCGTGCAGGATTTTTTGGATAGTAGTCCCTGAAATGCCCACGGATGCCTCTATTTCCCGGTATGTCACATGACGATCTTCGACGATTAGCTGCCGCACAGCGTCGACATTCTCTTGCGTCATGGCGGTTTTTGGACGACCTACACGTGGCTTATCACTGAGGCTAGAGTGCCCACGTTGAAATTCTAAATACCAGCGTTCTACAGTCCTAAGACAAGGTGCTGCATCACTTAACACAGAAGTTATCTCCTCAAAGCACTGAAGTCGCGTTAATCCCCTTTGAAAGTTGTAGAAAATTATCGCACGCATATTTTCCTTTGATATTTCCATTTTTACCACCGACTAATCACCTTTGAACCGACGCTACAATAAAACTATCCAAATAATCATAAAACATTTTTTTGTTTTCGAATTCTAAATTCAAAAAGATGAAAAAGACATACATATTTTTTTATACAGTCGAAGGAGGTTTGCAAACGACACTACTTAAAAGGCAGCCCTCGTAAAATAATAAAAATAAAAATCGTTGAGAACTTTTCATTTGTGAAGAAACACATCTGGAATTTCTTCTAAGAACAGTATTTACATTTATATATTACCATTTTTTAATTTATGTTAGGTATCTTTAAGGTTTTTTTCATAGCTGCGGCAAAATACCAAATAGGTATCTTTAATTCCAATCAGTACTTTTTATTTGGTCTGAGCAATTAGTAATAAAACTATTAATGAAATATGTGTAATTATTTTATACAATTTCCACTGTTTATTGATTTAATTTAACATTTATCACCGTTCGACGAATAAGTGAAAATACACTCATATAACTGCAATAAAATTAAATATTGACTGACAGTCAAGTTAGTGGTAAAATCAATAAGAATATTGTCTATACAATATTGTAAATCTATACAGTACAGTACGGTACAGTATACAGTAGCACAGAGACTTTTAGCAATATACTGCAGGAGATTCAGAAATGCATATCGTGTGCGCCGGGCCTATATGAAGGTTCGTTATGCGCGTACAGTAGCTTAATGTCTTAACACGGTATCATGTAGCCTCCTGCCTACCGCGCTCGCCCATCCTTTATCACGCAAGACACCGCGCTGCTGCCTCCGTGTCCCATAGATAACGAACTTTTATTTTAAATTACAGTAATAAGGATTCAAAGAGGTGATGTTGTTGCAGTGTAATGCGGGACGGCGAAAATAGATTTTAAATTAACGCTATCGTGAAGGTATTTGATCTAATCTGGAATTAGGGTAACAGAAGCCTATACTAAATATCTCACGTAACATAATTATAGGTGTATAATTAAAAAAAAATAAGAGAGAAATATCACGTGAACTTACGGTCTTACTCCCCGATCCCGCCTGATTTGGCTGCAGAGGAGATGTAATTCTATCTAACAGGGATCGTTCATCGTTCCCCAAATTAGTCCGACATGACTTTATTTAGTTTATTAATATATTTTTGAACAAAAATCAACAGTACTCTAGTCTAGACTCTAGAGTTTATACCAGTTTACAACTACTCAACTAGAAAACTTACAAAGCTCAACAAGAAAGTTTCAATCGATGTGCTGTTAAAATAAATCTAACATCCAACTGGCCGGTGCGTGGGTTGAAATACCGACGTAGTAGGGAAGGACTTTAATAAAGTTCTCGTGAAAACGCAACAATGCGACGGCCGTAGTAACTTAATCTAAGAGAATGAATCTGCAAATGAAATCTACGAGCGGGTGGTTTAATCTTGGCGAGCCGAGCGCCGGCTTTTTATATTCCCTTGTCACAATTCGAAAGAACAAAACATATTCTAGCGTTTGTTATTTTAATGAAATGCACTCAAATAATTTTCCACCGGTGGTTGTCTCTTGACGTTTCCAGTTTAGCTATTTTGATTATTAAATGAAATGCAAAATTGTATTGCTATTTTAGTTTACAAAAAAAGTGTAGGATTTGAATAAATATATTGTATAACAATCTAATGTGTTTTAGGAAAAACGTATAAATCATTAAATAGTCTATACTTTTCGGGAACGAGAAAATTAAATTAATTTGCCTAACTTATTCCAGAAGTAAATAGCATTGTTTGGCTTCTTCCATCATTTCATAGTTCATATGCATGGATTTTTATCGGATTCTTCCTAGGGCCTAGTTTGGGTGTCAGGACAAAACTTGCGCTAGTTTTAAGTTAGACCTCCAGCAATACAACTGCATATATTTATCGCATTAAATTTGATTTACCAGTTACCATATGCGCATACAGAAAGTCGGACAGACTTTTTTATATTTATTGAGGTTTTGATAATCGGATGATTTAAGGAGCACAAACACATATAGGTACTACCCGACCAACCCACCTGCAAATGCTCTTCGGTGCGTAATGTGTGAAACAAAACAAATAACGCTAAAGATAGAGGGCTTCGTGGGTGACTCCGCATATGCGCATAAATCACGTGCAGGGCAGCGGCGCTATAAATAACCAGATTTGGCATAAACTTTCATGTGACATTTTGTAACGTAAATCCTATTACAGGTCTTAAATTGAATTATACGATTCTAAAATTATACAAATTGAACGACGCAGGTTAATTGGAGATTCTCGAATATTTAAGGATCGAGAACAGTCCACGGTTCCGAATTGAATCCACTTAAAGACTAATTTATCCTGAGGTTCCTATACCCAGGTTGTGTGCAAAAACTGTTCCCTTAGTGGACGCAATTTTTTTCCCATATCTATGGGCGTCAATGTTTAATGTCATTAGACCCCTTACAAAAACATTGATTTCCTGCGCTGTTCTAGATCTCTCCTAAGTATGACTAGTACGCCATAAAGGAGAGCTATTGTAATAGACGTTATACACCTACTTATTGTAAGCACCTTCATTCGCTTCATCATTTTTTTTTTATATAATTGCAACAAAAACAACAGCCGTTAAAAATTTATAAATAACAAAAAAAAAACCGTAATTGAATTCAATATTTCAACGTCAATTAATTATCGACGGTTCGGCTACGTGACACTAAATCAGCCTTAACGTTTGATATAAACAAATATTCGATAAAAATAAAACCGTGAAATATTGCGTCGGAGTTCGCTTCCTGTCCAATAAAGAGCGCGCGGTATCGTATGTCGAGCGGACCCGCGGGTCGTAATAAGTCTGGCCGATAATATAATTTCCGAATGAAGTATGCCCACTAATACGACTAATATTGTAATACTTACCTCCGAGTTGTCTGTTCTAGCAAGGCCGAGAGATTTAGGTGTTGCAAGGTAAGCGTTATGCGGTCGGAATCATTCAGATATTGTAGAGAGCGTCAGAGAAAACATTATGAGTTCGTCAGCAAACATGCTATTCAAACTTATGACTTGTGAGTTAACGTTGGATAGATTTAAGTTATCACTTCTATTAGCAGTCCTTTTGACCTGTCATTTTAAATAAGGCATTGCATGTAATACTATAGGTACTTGTGCTCGTCACAGACCAAAAAAGAGAATGGAATAAAGAAAATCAATGTTTCTGCATTGCATATTGACTACACCAACTTAAAATACACATTCTGAGATCGGCCATGTTTGTTGTACTCTCTGACATGGTACCTACGTCTTTCTTATTTTGACCTTGCGAATTTGTTTAACTAAATTAAATCAGAAGCTAGAAGACCTGCGATAAAAAAACGACGTGAGCTGCACGCTCGACAAAAGTAAACAGAAAGAAAAACAGATGCATATGAACACCTACCACCTTGTCAGGTTTAGACAATTCGTGCCGAACAGTGGTCTGAACAGTCGAATGAATTCCTCGCCACATGTTACATGACACAGTCCACTGAGTGCGGCAGCGACTCGGGCTCGTAAACCGCGGGACCACACGCGGCCGGAGGTGTGAAGGCAGGCTGCGCCCCGGGAGCCCGGCGCATAACTCACGGCCAGCGGGGCGCCGCCATTCAGCCCTACCCGGGCGATGCTCGGCCCGACCGGCCGCGCCAGCCAAACTGTCTGCGTCTACTCCCAACTCGCATATCCTCGGGTCCAACGTATAATAATTATCTGCATCTACTGTAATTAGATTCGTGTATCCTCCAGTCAAGGATTTATCAATGGTCTTTTTTAATTATCGCCTACTTGTTGTTTAAGAAAGCACTTTAATGACTTGTGGGACAACGTCTTCGAATAAACTTAAGCTAACCTAAACTGGCTGATTCAGCTCTTCGCTTTCTTCGCTCGTAACCAAACTGTTCACTGTGTGCGTCTGCTCAAAGTCGCATGTCGCCCAATCAAACATCCATTATTTTTGGTTTTATCTGCTACCGTTTGGACTTTTCCTTTTCAAGAATGACTTCACCGACATACCTACGAAATTAAGTTTTAATATAGGATGTCAGAAGATTTAACTTTGTCCGTCTGAATATCTTCGTTGCCAAACAGTTTGCATGAACCAATAAAAAAATCCCTGATGGTACCTGGTGATAACCAATTGGGATATATTACGTAATATTTTTGAGCTCGTGATGTCCCTTACGATACTCTAAGTCTAAGGACTAACTCTATGTAGCTGTCTCTCTCCTAAGCCCTAGGTCGTAACCATCATTATATTATGTAATATATTGTGCTTATCCTGGAAAACCAATGCTGCAATGTAGGTAAAATTAAAATAAAAAGTAAGAACTAACTAAGAAATGTGTGTTTAAGAAATCAGTTGTTTCTTTACAATAATCTACTCTTAAAACGGTTAATACGTATAACGGTATATAAAGTATAATCATTTAGCGACGTTTTGCTCGAGAATTTCTGCTCTAAACTCAACTACCCTAATTATTATTACTGTAGGTAAATATCCAAATTTCCAAAAATACGACGACCTAAAAGAACAATAGTTTACGCACACATAAGTATATATTCTGTTTTCCAAGTAACACAAAAGGATTTCGACACGTATTAATTTTGCTCGCATATTAGGATTGCACGGGCTTTTTTCACTCGCGACCTGTTTGAGCCGCGTACACAACCGCCCAAACCTTTCATCTGCAGTACGCGGTATATGAACATTATTGTAAATTTGTTTAAACGCCAGTTCTCACGTATTACAAGCGGTAAGAAGCCACAAATTATCATAATGAGTGAAAATCAATCGCACGAAGCGCACGTCAACTTTGTGCTTCATATTTTTTGGGGTTTGGTGTAATTTGGTGCTCATCCGAGCCCTAACGGCCCTCTTAGCCAAATGGCGTAGGATCGAAGGAAATCAAATTACGATAACGACGCACGCCACCGCTACCGATACTAAAATAACGGGTTGCGTCTAATTCGTAACTAAATTGTGGGATGCGCGCGTGGCTTAGAGCCTGCCATTAGACGTACCCGCGGTCCCTTACGGCAGCGGCTGTGCGGACGGGTATCATTAACCTTGTTCCGGGTATCCCTGATGGTTTTCCAGTTGTGTTTGTTATGTCATTAAAGTGTTCGGTTTGAGTTTAATAAGGTGGTTCTATTTCATTTTACCTTCTGTTTTTGTGTTAAACTTAGTGACGCCTATTTGTAATTCATACTTAAATATGATTTGATAATTTTTCTTGTTAATATTTGTGTTAAATGTTTTTATACGGTTAATATGTTTTACGTTAGAATCATGTCATTTAAATTAAAACAACGGTCACTTTTGATTCTGACTCACACTCTAAGGTTTCGAGAGGTAGAGGTAGAGGTAGAGGTAGAGGTATCTCTGTGTGAGACGAGCAAACATTTGCTTGTATTAGTGAAACTGCCTGTCAGCCGACGGGCCCTAAGAACAAAATCGTATCTACAACATTACCAAATTCGAGTATGAAACTTAGAAGTTCTGTAGAAATACAGTTATTTAGGTAGTATTTACAAAAATTGAGACGTTTTATGAAAAAATATTGTTATAATGATTTTTCATATAACCTAATTTATAATTTTTCAAATTACAGTTTTTAAATAGGTTTCTATTTATGAACTGAATTTGATGATATTGCAGATACGATTTTATTCTTGGGACCCGTCGAGACTCTGATCGTCATGCATGCATGTCACATTACTTATATTAAATAAAATATTATTTTGCAAAGATGTAAAAGTTACAAGTAGCTACAGTTTAGATAAAAAAACAACATTTAGGTAGATCTTGCAAAATCGGTCTCAAGCTCGGCGATTGCTGGCTGGTGTCAGCACCGACCTTCCGGTTAAGCCGCTTAAAGACATAGTATATTAGTATGAGTGAGGTAGACACAAATGCGATTCTCTATTTTCCCATTCTTCTATTTAGATGAGACGGTCTGATTTCTCTCCGTTCGTTACAGGTACTCGGGCACAAGCTCACTGGTGCTCCCGGAGACATCTCCAAATTATGACTCTTATTAGAAAGTGAATATTCCCACAAAACACTTATTAGAAATTTCTATCCCCAGATCAGGCTAGAACTTTTTTCGACATCCGTCTCGAACCCGGGACTATACGATCTGTACTGGCCAGTAAGCCGACGACACATCATATGATTAATTAAACGCTAGCTCCAGACCGGAAACATTACGGCCGGCGCACGCGCAGCCTCTCCCCTGGTGCTTCCGGTTCCGATGCCCGTGTTGCTCGCTCGTGTGGATACTGTAACGGTGTTTTATGTTTTTTGAATTTAACAAATATTAAATATATTTAATGTGTGAAATAAAAAATATAGCATTTTCTTATTGGAACTTTGCTAGTTTTGTTGTCCTTGATTCCTTTTTTGTACATCTGAAACCTATCATGTCATGTCATATAGCAGCAGCTCTTGACACGAACTGGCTTCAAAGCAAGTCTGCTAGAAAAAAAGAAAGATATGTATTATTGTTGAAACACAGCAGAGTGAAGAGACACCTGACCATGGTCGCCACTTCTTCGTAATCTCAGGGGATAAGGAACTGTCATATTTCTGATTTAGATGTCACTGAGATAATGTAGATAGTAATTACTTACAAGCATTTGCATCGGTTATGCCGGAATTGCAGTAAAGTATCGATATGTCGGTTTTTGAAAATATCGACATATCGATAGATACTTTATTGCAACTCCGGCATAAAATGTACCACAAAAATATATCGTTTTAGATACGATTTCGAAATTGGATATTTTATATCGATATTTCTAGTAGGTACTTGACAAATCTTCGGATCAGAGACTTATGTTTAGAATTATATAGACAAAAGCTGCGTCATAACAAAAACAATATCTTTTGACCCGACCCGAGATTCGAACCTCTTATTTACTACAGTAACTCTACAGTAGCTCTACAGAGCTAAGAGACCTGTTGTATAAAATCCGCATGAGTTACCCCCTAGATCTGCGGTGATATATCAGGCGCATATATCACAGTCTACCGTATCATTATCAGCGATCGACATGTTTTGGTGTCACGCTTGCCGCTCCGCCGGTGCGTTGAACTTATTCGCGCCGGAAATGTGACAGGTAGGAGGTCACATGGCGCTTTAATGCTGGTCGATTGATAACGCGTTCGAAATTTAAATTTGAATTTTGAATTTAGAAAGTCACGAAACAGCGGTTGAAATATATTTTTTAAATTCAATTCGAATACAGAACTTTATGGCTTCGCAATATAAGCCTATTTATAAGGATGGCATCGTCAGTCCTTATAAATAGAACATAAGAAATCATAAATTAATCTCTTATAGAATCGTTGGATAATTCAATGATGCTTTGGTAATTATATATTTAGCATTATCGGTATTTTGGTAAGAGGTAGTGCCACACTGCATGCTTGCATACAGTCGGATTGGGCCGGAACGACCGGGGAGGTACCTCTCGCTTACACGAGACCGGCGTAAAGTGACAGCTGTGCTGTCGCGTTTCGTGCGGTGTGTAAGTAGCCGGTGGCCCATGGAGGTGGGAGGAGTAAGAAAGGCAGCGCATCTGTATAGCTTCTATGCGGATGTTTGAGGGCGTCGGTAGTCATGAAAATGGCTCCGGCTGCTCGTTTGCCCTCCTATATAATATATATCGGACGGCTCGGTCAGCATAATAATTATTAAACGTACACTAACTCTATGTTCGCGACTCCTTTTACGTTTATTTACAGAGAAGTGGGAGTTGACATATTTTATTTTATCACGGGTCAAAAATGTTTTATTATACCTACTCTACCGAACTCTATAAATTTTAATGGTATAATATTAATATTTTTTATCCTCAATTTCATTTTATTGCCTTGTCCATCTGATAATAGAGCTAATTCCACCGATATACCGTTGCATATTTTGTTCACAATAAGTAAATAAATATCGTTAATATAGCTTTGCATAGTTTTATTATTGGAACAAAAAATATTACTGTATCCAAAGCGGTAATAGGTAAGCGTTTTGTTGTGATTATTTTTTTCAAGGACCGTCCATAGTCACGAAAATGATCTTGCTGCTCATTTAGCCCTTCGTATTTAACAGAAGTGTGAAACCATGGGTTAATTAAGTCATTGTTTATTTGTAATTTAGAAAAATGCTTGTTAAAAATGCCCCCAAGGAGCTTCACACTCGAATAATCTTGATAAGTAAAGTCAAAACGTTCAAACGGCAGCGGGGATCAACTAGACAGGCGTTTTTACCGAATCAAATGGTCAAAGGTTGGTCACCTCTGGCCGGATCAGGAGCGCTAACGAGACGCGTATTCTGTGTGGCCTTTATTTATATTGTACCAAGGCAAACAAGCAGTCAGAGCATTGAAATTATGACTACTAACGAATACAGACAATCGCATAATTGTTTTGTAGAGAACGCGTGTGCGAGGACAAAAACCTTCCTTTTCTTCTGTATGGATGTTCGACATCATATTATATTAGCATGAGATGTGTAGTCAGTTACCATTGGATTTTTGTTTGCCATGCAAAATAGAACCTTCTCTGAAAAGTTGCAAGAGGTAGTGCCACACTGCATGCTTGCATGCAGCCGAATTGGGCCGGCACGACCGGGAAGGTACCTAACACGAGACCTGCGTAAAGTTACAGCTGTACTGTCGCATTTCATGCGGTGTGTAAATAACCGGTGGTCCATGGAGGTGGGAGGAGAAAGGAGGGCAGCGCATCTGTATAGCCTCTATGCGGATGTCTATGGGCGTCGCGTCGGTAGTCATTGAAATGGTTCCGAGTGCTCGTTTGCCCCCCTACACCATAAAAAAGTGGGTACAAGTCTGTATTACAATTATACATATGTCAGCCGTGACTTCCATGAACGTCAGAAGTCGTCAAGGGGAATACTCCTTTATGGTCATTAGTAGTTTCCAAAGGATATTCATGTCTTGTGCTTCAATCAATCCCCCCAAATGTGCCATTCTCTCATTTACGAACTCTCTCATACAGCTTGACACTCGAAAGCATACCTACCTTTTCACTCTGATATTATATGAGTTATACATATCACCAATCATCTGGGTGGAGAGGACGTCCAATCCCATTCTTCCCAGTGGCTATCGGTTCTGCCAGCAATGTGTTTGAATGAGGGAGCGTGGAGCTGATGTATCCAATAAGCATAGGCCTCGTGACCGTGATCTATGGCGCTCCATGGTGTTTAGCGTGTGTTGTCTATGTTTAGTCATAGACTGTATAGGTACTGAATACTCATACCATAGATGATGTCTATGGTTAGGTACAGATGACAAGAGAGAGAGGGATGTTTGGCATTACGACCATGACTTAGTGTCAAGCATGTCACCGTAGATAGAGAGCGGATTACCAGTAAAGACAACTTAGGCATCAGCTGTCAACTGTGATCTGTCAGACGTGTTCTACTTCCACTTGGCTTGTGGTAGGCACATGGTAGAGGCCTTTGTGGAGGACGTCTGGCAGATGACAGCTTTTTATTTCTCCAGAATTATTAACGAAGCGGCTGAACAAATCCGTCCACAAACGACCGCTCGTGTAGTCCGCGCGGCCGCGGACTCGCGCCATAAAACTCATAAAACGTATTTTAACATCCATCTGATAATCAATCTAACACGTCATAACTTTGACATCCAGCCCGTATACACCTAACTCGCTCCTGCTCCCTCGCCAGCCGATACTCAACTCTACCACCACAGGATAGGGTTTCTTTTGGTACATCTCTCGATATGGACAAAGAAAAAAACATCGGATAAGACCACTGACCAAATGAGTTTCAGTATAAACATGTTAATTCATATAAACTTGTATATTTTCTCGGAATTTAATTTGATTTTGAAATTAATCTCTTTGGTTGCGGACCTCTTTTAGTTTTGGTAGGCATTGTTATTGTACCGAAGTTTGTCTGTCTTTGTGTTCTACATCTGCGTGATATCTGGCTGTTCGGATACTCATGTGCGACGATAGTTCACGGTTCGTGTTTGCTCTTGTGAAGATTCTTCTGAAGATGCTGTCACTTTTCGTGCGGTCTCTGAGTTTTCATTGCTCTATTGAACGAGAGGAGGAAGGAGATCAATACATACGGCGTAAAATTACAGTTGTGCTGTCGCGTTTCGTGCGATGTGTGAGTAGCCGGTGGTCGATGGAGGTGGGAGGAGAATAAATAGCAGCGCATCTGTATAGCCTCTATGCGGATATCTATGGGCTTCGATAGTCTTGAACATGGCCCCGACTGCTCGTTTGCACCCTTATATAAAAAAACCATCTGCATAACAATTATGCGGATCTTCACAGTCGTCGATGGTCACCAACATCTGCGACTGCTCCATTGCCGATTCATACTATAAAAAAACATTTTATCCCCTTAAATCCTTGAAATGACAATTTCAATATTGATGTACAACTAAAAGCAATATCCCAAATGAGTTGGACCGCGGATTCAGAAAAAACCGCACCGTCATCGGTTTGTCGGGCAAAACCACGGTTTAAATTAATTCATGACTTTCATTAACAATATCACTATTATTTCATTTCAGTAACTGGGTCGTCATTGACGTAAATAATAATTATCATCGCGGTGATGGCACGGCGGATGATCATATTGGCGTTAGCAATGGAGACCCCGAAAATTTGGTTCTTCCCCGTATTAGTCAAAAGCAACAAAGGATTTTTGTATATTCTAGATCTTAGAGAACGAGATCAGAGAGAGGATTTTTTTAATTTTAAAGTCGGAAGGGAGAGGGCATATTACCCATGTTAATGTTATCAAAATCTACAAATAGCTTCTATAATTTTCAAGTTTAGAATAAAACAGACACATGCACATGAAGAACATAATGTCTGCTATTTTTTTGCAACAACAAACACCTCAGAGCACAATAGTAGAATGTAACAGGTAAGGCTTTAAAATATGATCGCGATGATGCGAGGTGAAAAGATTCTCACTTTAGATCACAACTGGCTTAACCTATACGTACACTGAGTCATTTATTACTGCGAGGGTGACCATCTTTGTTGTTTATGTAAGTAATACTGAGGACGGTCCATGCCACTGCATACCTAAGATTCAGCAGCAGGACTAGGCCAGGACTTGCCAGTTACAGGCAAGAAAGCTATTTATATATTTTAATAATATGTAGTATAAATGCGACTCTTTCACGCAATTACTAAAATGAGAAGAATAAAATTTAGCACATATACGCAATCTGGGTAACGTAAAATACTTTTTGTCCCAAAAACTTTTGGGACAGATTATTCATGAGAGAAACAACAAACTGTAATATAATATAAACAAATTTCTATATTAATACTTTAAGTTAAGGTCCCGGCCGGACAGTCCCCTGGTGGAGTTATGTCTGGTCTGTTCGCCGAGACCAGCCTGTCGCTGGAGGGATCCTGTAGCCTGCAGATCCAGGAACCCCCTTTTAAAGCGGCTGAAGGCATCCGCAGGGGATTTAGTCGCTAGGGATAATCAAAAACCGAGCCACCCAGACTCCTGGTAGCGTGCGTAAATGCGTAGCGTACCCAGCGTTAATAAAAAAAAAGGTTTCATTAGGTACGACATTAATTATTTAACAATACCTCATAATAATAAAAATAATAATATAAAAAATATATAGGTTTATTAGCAAGAAATGTATAAAGATTACAGAACAAGCAAATCTAATTAATTAAACATCTAATGCATGATTATATTTTGCTTCTTAATTCGTGATTGGTCTTTTATAATATAATTATTATAGTTAAAAAAATCATTATGATCAATATTTACCTAAACTGTTAAAGAAATGAAATAGTTATTTTAGATTACAAAGCTGCATATTACATTGCAGCATGAATAGTGACATCCTGTAGCAATGCCGCTAGAATCTGCCAGAATCAGGTATGTAGTGCATTCTGCCGAATATATTTTGTAATACGAGGGCGAATAGTGTGAATTTCAATGGAATATTAATTTATTTATTTCCTTACTACGAGTACTACTGCAGGATAACATCATTCAGTAATGTAACATATTACCTAATACGAATCTGACGAACCTCATATACACACTACTACGTAGTGGCTAGCTACGTCCAGGAAGACCTTCATTCACCCTGACCCCTTCGGCCCTGCAAGACGCTTCCTCCTTCTTTATCCTACATGGTTCAGCACATATGGTGACACTAGTATTAATAAATATAAATAACTTCATCTGTTATCCATAACAGCTCGTGATGCAGAGTGATGGCCGCGGCGCGTTTGAGAGATAGGTCTCAGTCCGCAGACGGCACTCGGCACAGGTGCGGCGGCGCATTTGTCACTGTTGGCGGTGATTATTCATCTCATTGAAACATTAACGCTCTTGAGAACTAATCAGGCTGACTAATGGAGCCCCCGTCGATACACGAGTGCGAGGTTATGAAACGAGATTTCGAGATTACCTAATGTTGCTGAATCTTTAGTGTGGATGATCTTTCTTAAATCTAAGGGTTCTTTATAGTATTATGTATACCTACTCCCTTCTTGATCAAGAACCATTAACAAAGTATTGAGACTAATCATATAACACTTAATATGCAGCTTGACAATTGACATATTTAACTAGATATGCCTAAATGGTAATAATAGAACGTCTAAAATAGAAGGAAATAATATTTAAATTTTAAGTAACTTCTTCGTAAACTTAAAACGATTCCTGGGGATTCAATGCAATCGCCACGCCCTCTATATTACCATGTTGTAATAAAATTATAAATAATTTTATTTTTCCACCTGACAAGCTCGAGTAAAATAGTTTCGATCACCGTTAGGTTCAATTTACCGCCGAGTTCGAATGTTCCGATGTTATTTAGAATGTCGGTAATGAAGGTTTTTATGTGCAAGCGTAGGTACGTAGGCTCCACGGGCTCCACGGCACAACTGGCAAAAAAGTACATCATAAACACGGCGTTTATGGCGGCAAATAAAGCTCGCCATCTTCCCCGTAGTCCCGTGGTGAATTATTGCTTTATAGCTTCAGAAATATTTCCCAAACAGAAAATATTTTATGATTCTCCTGTTAAGAGCGGCCGTATATCATTTTTAAGCCATAGATAATAAAATTTGTAAGTCACCAAGAGCAGAACAAAGGTAAACGTGAGCGTGACAATCTGATGAAATATTTTTTATGGATTAAAAACTGCATGGTGTCGCTTGGTTCCGTACCTGCACGGTATAGGCTAGGGATTGAATATTGTAATTAAAAGGAAGTAAATTAGTATTGATGTTATTAGTTTAGTTTAGGCCTAATGGCCATCTTCCAACAGATGAACGGGTCCTGGGAATATAGCTGGTCACACCACAGTGACGCGGAGAATACTTATATCCTTCGGTCCTGCGTCTGATTTCTTTCCGGTCGTGTCACATGAATATATAGGAGATATTCGGATAAACATATAGAATCGATTGTAAAATATTATCGTAATGTCATATACAAGGCGTTGTATTTTGACGAATTCGGATCGTCACGGCCAAGTAAATGTCTCTATTCTCTTAATTTCCAAAACATCGGCATGAAATGACGTCTGTTGTCTGTTGATCACCGAACTCTTATAGTTCGTGTGAATCTTCTTCTTCTAATCGACTCGAATCGAATTACTAATGGGCAGCGCAATTATACCAACGCCCGTCGCCGAGTAACATATCTCATCATTTATCTATTGAGTAAAAGAGTTATTTAAAATCTCATTACTATCCGCATTTTAGACGACATTTTATTAATGAAAAATTATGAACACTTTCAACGGGATAAACAAAAATCGGAATTTCCGATTGATTTCGACTTTTTATCGATACACTTGTATTTTATCAGCCTCCACGTCGGTATCTCCACGGGAGTCCGGTCGCGGGAGGGTCCTGCCCACTCCTGCCATATATTTCCCTCTACCTCCATGATATGAGCGCGTTGTACGTATTTATGTACGTACACGTTTTTTATGAGTAATTTCTTTGGTAAATTGTACCATTTCCGAAGTTTATATTGGTTCACAACCTACTGGTAACTGTAATGTATGTAGTACCGGTATAATATTGTACTTTATTGTATTGTAAGAGTAACAAAGTCACGCTTTGGAGTTCATTGGATAAACATATTTAGTTGAAGTGGCCTGCTATAGTTAAATGGTCACATCACTATATTGTTAAATTACTGTACCTAGTTTATTGTTATATATGACTGCTTCGTGATCTAACGCTCTACTGCCGCTTGTTGAGCTACAGATGTGAGGTACCTGGTTGGAATTGTCGATCGGGACAACAAGTGTTGAGATTTTTCAATTACTGAAAACAGGCCAGAATCAGGAAGTTGGCGGTGTTATCCCCCTGTGCCACAGAGAGCAAGTTAAGCCGTCAGTTTTGTTTCTGTTTCTCTCCTGTCGTGTCGGTCTGCCATCCCATCGGAATAGGAGAATGAGAGAATATAGAGTGCACTTGTGTTGGCGAACACACTTGTGCACTCGAATATGTCCTGTGCAGACAGCTCGTTACTATTTTTAAATTCGGCAAGGACAACACACACACACACACTTAAACACAGTAAAGTTTACATGCGCCATGGCGTTGTTGGATTCGAATGAGCTTGTTTCGCCGGTTCTTCTCAGGACGAGGCTAGGGTTGAACCGGTGGTAGACGTTCAAAAAGCAATTTTTTAAATTCTATTTTGAATAAAAATATTTTGATTTTTGATTTTGAATACATTTGCTTTGTTAAATATTTTCAGTACTTGTAATACCTACCTATATTTTTCTAAAATATCGTAAAGCTATCTTTTTCGGATTTAATAGGTTTAGGTAGTTTAGTATTTAATTAAACACGTCCAACAGCACGTCTCTGCAGGCTTCACATTAGGTATGGTGACGACAAGACTGGCACTACCTCTTACTAACTTTGCAAACCCTAGGTCATCGTCATGCTACAGCAGACAGAACTCCAAATTTAACTAGCAGCAAAAATCCAAAAGAAGTGCTCTCAAAATAAACCACCGCGCACATTATCGTTAAAATTAAATTGTTATGGGCGCTCGGACCGAATACGTCTCGTATAATTATGTTTCAATATTTATTTGAAAAACATTAACGCACACGAGGCATTTCACGAGGCACACATAAAATTGGAATAGTTAAGGCTCGTCGTAAACGACCAACACTGTAATTGGGAGACGTAAAGGCATCCACGACTGTAATATTGTTATAGCTGACTGTTAAAGCTGCACATTAGTGCTGACTATTTACTTACAATGTTCGCATCAGATCGCCATACAATTTATGCTCCTTTTTTTGGACTGGTTTTTATAGTCGACACTTGTGGACCTGGTGAGTCTGTCTGTCCGCGTGGCATTATATATTTAGACGTAAGTGCAGTACTAGCTTCTCCTTTCTGCTTAAGAGCTGAGCGACGGAGTAGGTACCTACTTTTTTCCATACGACCCTAAGAAATAAAAAGAAAAATATAAATAATAAGAAAGAAATGTGGAGGACATTTCTTTCATACGTCGTAGGTTCGCTTTCTCCTTTACCTGACCGATATTCGTTCTTTGTGCCTTCCCCTTCCTGGTATTACTGTGCATAAAGTTGAAAAATAAGTCTGAATTGCCCTATTTCAAAGCATCGAAATTGCAGGCATATCATGTAGTAGGTACTCGTTATGGCCGTTTAATTCATAAAAAATATGATATTGCTAAAGTTTTAATGATTTTATCAATTATTATCGACTAAATAAAGCTTTATGAATAATCACTTTTCACAGATTACTATTAAAGTTAGCCTATTGAGAACTTTACTTGCAAATAAATTATAATTTTTAGTTTCACTGGTTCCATTTAGAAGTAAGTAAATAATATGTATCATTAATGTGACACTTAAATATAAATATCAAATAGTCACTTGACACTAATACTTACCTTTAAAACCGACTATTAAAGATAATCTTTATAATTTATTGGCAACACAGTAAAGCACTACGAAATGACAAATTGAAATATTGGTGGACGGGCGAATGGCGAAACGCGAGTGGCGTTCGCTTCCGAAACCCATCAGCGAGGTCGCTGCAGAAACAAAAAGGCCGCCGCCGCCGGTGCACTTCCGATTGTGTCGCCACCGCTGAAAAATTACCCGACCCCGGACCCCGCCGAACCCCGCGGAACCCCGCCAGACCCCACCTAAATGCGTTATGAATGCACAATGCACTGCAGAATTATATGCAATCTTATTGCATTTCCTATGATCACGATTATGCCCGTTTTCATTAAATAGTAAAATAATCAAAACGCAGCATATAGATTAGAAAAATGTCTGGAATGTAAAATACATTATAAATTTCATCATAGATCATAAAACCTTATGTTCAGCCGGTGCTGAACTACTGACACGGAGATAAGAAATAGAGCTCTGATTCTGTTTTTAACAGCTATTTGAATAAATAATTGTGCGGATATTTATCTACGTCCGCAGTTACTTGCCAAAAGACACTCCCTACCACCCACCTATGCATGTAAAAGTCTTGCCCAAATGGACGTAACACGTCCAAACACGCGCATTACCATCACGTTACTTGAACAAATGTCTGCCATTTGTCACGCGGCCGGTAATTGCATTATGTCAGGCCGTAATGAATTCGCACCGCAATTCCTGTCCTAATTGATGTGATGCGGACGAGCCACCTCCGAGACCTTCCGAGAAATATGACGCCTTAGATGTTTGTTGAAAGTGCGACAGTTATGTTCTTCGTGCATTTTTATACGGCACTCGCAGACTAGCGACTTACTGACCACTAGGCGACTAGACGACGATTGATTAAAATATCATATTTATTGTTAATGTTAAATGTTTTCATAGTAAATACTTTTTTATGACATGTTGATAAGCCTGGCAGACGTTTTATGTTCATTAGAATATACTAGGAGTTTCACACTGTTCTGCAACATCTCAGAAACAAAGCTCCTATTTTATGTTAGTTTTCTAGGCAAATTCTGTTTTACTCCTGTGATATTCAAATCCGTTACACTCTAGCCTTATGTGCTATTATATTGCTAGAACTTTTTGCATACTCAAATCGAATTAGATTATGATTGATTGATCTAAAACAATTTAAATAAGTAGTTAAATTTGAAAAAATGTTATAAATACTTTTTAAAACCTATACGGCTTAATAAATAATTAATCATTGAAAAATATATACTTTATTCAAAAACAAAAATTAATATTTAATGTGTACTGTTAAACTTTGATGACTGTAGTTTACCTCCAAAAATCTAGTAAATGGACGAATGAAGCAGGTATTTACTAAATTCAAATAGATGTAATACAAACAAATTTTTCGCCGAAATAACACTGAAGCATATTAAAGCGATAGTCTGCGCTGAGGTTAAACAAAATGGTCACTAGAATCTATCCTTTTGTTTCCTAAATCTCACGGGGCGAGTCCAATCGTGCTAGCGTCTCTATTTATTTTCTCTGGCGCATTACACATGTATTTTGACATTGTTTTGTCGACTTTTTTGGTCGTAAATTAAGTTTTGGTCGTAAATCTTTGTCGAATTGTGTCGACGCGACGACTACAGAGATGTCGTCGTGTCGTAACAAAAACCACGTTTGTCTAAATACTTACTAATATTGTTTTATTCTAGCATTATTTGCTGTAGAATATTGCCACTGAAACAGTTCTTACTCTATTATTGTAATATAAAGGTTTGTAAGGCTGAT
>LUGF01019992.1:94673-114855 GCA_001625245.1 Calycopis cecrops
TGACATGTCGAAACGGCTCCGGCCGTGGTTGCCAGTAATCGGTTTTCTCCAATAAACGGCGATTAGACGCGCTGGCGTCAGCGGCCCGGCTGTACGCTCGAGTACAAATGTATGCTCGATTCGGTCGTTCCGAATTTAAAACTTATTGTCTCTGGTTTTGGACGTTTCGAGTGCAATACATTATGTTGTATATGGGTTTAGACGTTCCATATTTAAAATATTTTACTCTCTTTGCCTTAAGACGGTCCAAATTTAAAATTTGTGGTTGCTGAATATTTCCAAAAGCGTTTGGTAGATTTGTTCCTAGTAAACCTAGGTACTATCTTTAGGTTAAATTTTATTGATTGATAAATGATTAGATAAACACCAAACTAAATTAAAACCTTTTGTAAGAAAGCTCATCATGCAGACTGTATAATGGAATTGCTATACTTAGATGAATTGACCTTTTCTAAAAACATTGCTTAGAAAAACATATTTAAAAAAAATAATATTGCAATTTTTTTACATAATTATATCGTTATTGTAATAAACCTTGTTTATGACACTAAAATAATCTAAAGCTTGCGAGTTTTACAAATAAATATTTGTCGAATCTATTTAAGTAAGTATGTAATAATACACGGTTGTATTATACAATTGAATTATTAAATAAGATTATAAAAATTTGGTTTTATCCCGATTTTCTGGAAACCGTTCAATTTATCTGGACGGAAATGTTCGTTATTCCAGATAATAAACTACCTATGTACCGAATTGTAACCAAATCCGTTCAGCATTTTGTGTGAAAGAAAAAATACTTTCCCATTTATATTAGTAAGATTGGCATGAAATAGCGTTTAATATAAAAGTAGGTAGTTACGTAAAAAGTTTGTATTTCTAAGTGGCCTCATTCGTTAATAAACAATGGCGACCGAAAGCGTTACGTAGGCAAGTGTACGTGCTCCGGTCGTGACCAGACGGCCATTTCAATTACTATCGTAAAGTCGACAGTCCAGAAAGCTCGGTAGTTTTAATCTATGTTATTCCACTTTAAAAATAAACACCGCAATAGGCGAAACTTGTTATTGGCACTCTCACAACGAATTCTCGTCTAAAGAGACATGTGATGACAAATGATTTTTGCCCGAAACTTTGTATATATTTTGAAAATAAAATCCAACTTTATACGTCATCGAGTAAAAAACAGCATTCCATCTGTCTCGAAGCCATCAAAAACGATAAATAAACACTAGTCAACCTCTCGTGTAGTGTTATGTTAGGAGGGGCCTATTCTGGTGTCATGTGTACGTCATGATTATCGAACGCCGTGAAGTGAGCGTCAAGAAAATTATTAAATACAGTAAATATTAAAATATATATCCGTACTAATCGTATTTGTAATGTTGATAACAACTTCTCTTCATTGAGTAAATTTACATTATTTCTTCTGCTTCATTGATTAAATATTTCATTGGGAAGAAAATATTTGTGGCTGTTGTTTCAGAAAGGTAAGGTATCTAATATGAAGGCAGAGTATCAACATCAGATCCGATATTAGGTTAAAACTTTAAGTCAAACCAGTATTAATATTTATTTCGTGTTTCGAAACTAGAATTTTTAATTAAAAAACTAAATTTAACAAAAAATCGCTGACTTAAAATATAAATAATAGGAAAGTAAGTCTTTGAAAATGTCTATGGCTATTTTAGTCAACTTAGAAAATCTTAATGTTTTGTATGTCCATAATAAAAGAAACTTATATTTTAATTTATTCAAAATAAGTCAATGCAATGGAGAAGTGATGATAAGATTAACGAAATGGGAACTCGACAATTAACTTTCAGTAAAATTATCGTGCGCTTGCAGAATGGGCGCCGTCTTACTCCGTAGTACGGATAGCGAACCTCGGGCCGAGGTGACGGCGCGGCTCAAAGCTTCGACAGCCGTCCAACGTGGCTCATAATTAAGAACGGTGACTGTTGAAAAATGGCCGCCGCCCCCGGCCGACCGTGAATAATCGTCGTAATTACGATTCGGAATAATTTCCAGCCAGTCATAGCGATGCTATCGGTAGGTGTTGACGAGCGCTCGTTACGCGCACGCAGGCGACTTCTAGCGACTGTGGAAATCGAATTTTCTTAATCGATAAAATGGCAACACTTTAATCACAGATTTGTTCTTTCTTTTTTTAAATTTGAGAAAAGATGAGAGAGCGGATAAGCATGCTCGCAGGCAATACGTAGTGGCAAGAGTATATCGTTACATACATTTGGATGCCATAATATCCAGATGACTTAACCTTTAACCAGAGGAGTGGTCCTGTATTATTTCAGCGCGAGGGGCTGATTCAGCGGAAAGTAGTCACTTTTGTCCTTAAGAGCACATGACTGAAAACTGTAGTGAACATAACCAAAAGCCTGCTGAGGTAGAAAGTCAGATAGCTATATGTATATAGTTTCTACTAGTTTCGAAAGAAGGTTGCCGAGAGGAATAGAGAAAATGAGGCAGTGTTTGCTTAGCTAAGTCGCCGATGGTCAGGATCATGTTAGGCGCCCTTACCTTTGCGGGCGAGGCACATCAGAGAATCGAACCGGCCTATTCCCCAGTTTGTTGGTCCCGTAAAAAAGGCCCAGCCTGTAGCCGAGACGACCCTGTTGTTTTCATATACGCGGTCACTTCATCCACCTGAGGCGGCCTGAAGGCCTTGTTTCATATCAATATCACCAAGAAGACCGATCCGCCTTCATTCACATGCAGTCGGGAAGGCCACTTTATGGATTACCAGGAACCACACGGTATAACAGGCAGATTAACAGTCGACTACCTTCTTTCCTCTGAGCAATGTTAGCGAAACCAAGGTCGTTATTGTATCTAATTTTTTCAGACTTTTTGTAAACCTATTCAAAATGTGATTACCGCTTACTTCCTACTTAAATGAAAGTAGTTTGTTAGGGCGGCGGTGAAAATGCTCAGAAGGACAAAGAAATCCGCCCAATAGTTGACAAACTTACACTTGTTCAGAGGGCAACGTATGTGCGTAACCTTTATGAGGATATCTATTGGGCCATAGAAAGCCTCCACTGCTTGTTCGTCCCACTATCTTGTAGACAAAGACAGCTATACAAATCGTTATCATCAGTTCTCATAAATCTTTTGAACTTCGCCAATGACATTTTTTTTTGATGCAGAATCGTGCAGACTCGCCGACCCCCTTCTGGTCTAATTTAATAAAATAAAAAAGTGAACAAAACCCGTCGATTGTCCCTTTCTCTCAATTACAGCGCTCGCAGCGTGTTCGCGCGGAGGCGTGTCGCTTGCGCCACTTGTAGCGGGTAGATTTAATTAGTCGTTAATACTTTTTTACTTACGTCACTATGGACATAGTCTGAGGCAGGGCTACGTTTACATAAACGAGTATTAAGTTAAGTTGTAACAATTAAATTAATGCCGCTTGCACTGTAGTGAGTGGAGGTAAATGCACACCGGACAGAATCGAAACCGGAGAAAAAAGAAATAAATATTGTGATATTTGACTTTGTGTCAATGCATAGATCAATTATGGCCTAATAAACATTTGGTCTGATTTGATAGAGTTTAAATTTATACATACCGCGTACATATTTCTAGTGGACGATTGAAACAGAACTAGCTGTCTCCAACGTTTTCACCTGTGTAAAATCTATTCTCAGATAATCATTTATAATTCGTGGTAAAAATTTAGTAAAAGGTAGTGCCACACGGCATGCTTGCATGCAGCCGAATTGGGCCGGCACGACCGGGGAAGTACCCCTCGCTTACACAAGACCGGTGTAAAGTGACAGCTGTGCTGTCGCGTTTCGTGCGGTGTGTATGTAGCCGGTGGTAGATCATCTGTACAGCTATGTTACTCTATACGGATGTTCATGGGCGTCGGTAGTCTTGAAATGGCTCCGACTACTCGTTTGTCTCTCTATATCACAAAAAAAAATTTTTTTTAATACATAATTAATGTATTCCAATATTTGTAATTTCAGATGGAATATGCAAAATGGAGTCAGCTCTTAGCCTATACGAAGCACATTCGTCAGTGCGGCGCCAATGCAATCGATCTTCTTATTAATGTTAATAATAATAACAATTATTATTTTTGGCCTTTTAAATCTTTCAGGCGCAGATTGACGTTGCCTTCATTATTGATGGAGCGGCAGGGCGAGGCAAGGAGGTTTTGGAATTTTGCAATTTCCAATAACAGTTTAAAGCGAGGAAGAGCATCAAAGAATACATACTGCACCTTTTGGCCGTGTCGGACTGCCATCCTATCGAAATAGATCGAGATTTCTCGTACTTTTCTCTACAATATTATTTGTATTTGGCTAGTTAGCAGTAGTAGAAGCGCGACATTCATGGAACACTAGCAAAAATTAACTCATTGGTGGTTTCTGTTTGTTCATATCAGAGATTTTCAATATTACATTGTCCTACGGGAGTCTCTAGTTTTTAACAAGTTCAATTTTCAATCTTAACGTGCTATGCGGTTTTGTGAATTATTGTAAGAGGTAGTGCCACGCTGCATGCTTGCATGCAGCCGAATTGGGCCGGCACGACCGGGGAGGTACCTCTCGCTTACACGAGACCGGCGTGAAGTGACAGCTGTGCTGTCGCGTTTCGTGCGGTGTGTAAGTAGCTGGTGGTCCACGGAGGTGGGAGGAGAAAGGGGGGCAGCGCATCTGTAGTCTATGCAGATGTCTATGGGCGTCGGTAGTCATGAAAATGGCTACAACTGCTCGTTTGCCCTCCTATACAATAAAAAAAAAAAAATTATTCCTTTTCATCGGCTATTGAATATTCGCATCACTTATAAACATTAAACTCTTATCAAAACCTTTGCCATTATCTTTCGCATTTTTTGATTAGTTCAAAACTATCCTGTGTTAATCCAAATTACCCTTAGCAGTTTTTGCGTGAAGGTGTAACAAACAAACATACAAACTTTCGCATTTATAATATTAGTAGGATTATCTGAGAATAGATTTTACACAGGTGAAAACGTGGATAGTTAGTTCTGTTTCAATCGCCCACTAGAAGCATGTAAATAGTCACCGTCGATAAACACAGCGGTATGTGGCACACACCTGAACACACCGCGTCACCCCGAGGACACGCTGTATTCACTAATGGGTAAAATTAACACATGGCTTATTCTGATTTATTAATTTGGAACAAGTCATTTTAGGTTGGAATTATGTTTGGCTCGATTTCTGGATAGTTTAATTAGGGACTCGACGAAGATGCATAGAGATCACATTTTTTTTATTCAGCCTGTTGTCCTACTGTTGGGCAAAGGCCTCCCCATACTTTGCCATGTCTTTTTGTCTTCTCCCACCAGCTTTTGTCGAAGGCACCGAGGTCGTCCCGCCAACGATTTATCGGCCGTCCTCGGCATCTTGCTCCGAGGCCCACTGGGATGTTACGAGGGCCCTCTTCTCGGCGTTCATCCTCGACACATGACCAGCCCACTCTTACTTCAGCCGGGCGGTCTTGTAGCTGACGTCTGTTCGGCTGAAATACAGCAGGCGCCTATTCCTACCTACTACTCGCGGTAAGTTGGGACCTGGCAGGAATGCGAAGAATGCTCTCTAGCCCCGCACTTCCCCTGGCATGGCGACATCGGGGGTGGTGCGGAGGTAGACAGCGGGAAATGGAATTATTGCCAGGTCCCAACTTACCGCGTCCGTGTAGTACACGCCAAAACAAAAATGATTGCATTCAATATTAGCATCGCTTGACTTGACTTTTTTAGTTAGATCATTGCTCCCGGCGGCCTCCATTTTACACGTCTCCAGTCGTTACATTATAAAGAGATCTACATTATCTATCACAATTAATGTTTCGCTCAAATTTGCAATTCCACCGCCATTCCCACGTTTGGTCGTAACTCGTAACGGTCACGGAGCTACGTCAAAATCGACAGATAATGACTTCGGCTGACCTTACTGTTTGAATAGAACCATTCGTTAGGCTTACACGTCTGACCCTTTAGAACGGTACCAACTTCAACTGTTCGGATCCGTCCGGACAAGCGGCCGATAAGTGGTCGCGCCAGTTTGATTCGTATTTTTGCCATTGAACGGAAAGTCGTATCAAGTTTGGCTATCTATTTAAGGGTTGTTCGTGGGGTTGCGTGCTGGGTATCAAATTAAAAAGATTACATACTTTTTTGTATTCTAATCACGATTTATATAAATCAGTGTATTCAAGCCAAGCCAAGCGTATAAGCAATTGTTGAAAAAAGGACAGTCAAATTTTGCTTATAATCCTTTTCCGCAGAAAGCAGAGCTACCGCAACATTAGACTCCTTCTCTTGGGCCACACTGAGCTTTCAACAGCCGCATAAAGAGAAGCAGCAGTATTTTTTTGCAGGTGTATTTTGAGCAAGATACTTCCTGAAAAGTCTAATACAGGTTCATGAAATAATTAAAGCTCCGTGCAGTAGCTGATATGAGTTGGTGTTTATTGGGTCCTTATCCATTACTCACTGGATATTGTCGTTGACGAATAAATCTCGAACACAATCAGAGATATCTACACATACCTTTAAAAGCAGCAACGCTGTCGTTCGTTAAACCTAGCAAGCTCCCGATCCGTAATTTAAGTTCCCAAAAATTGTATAGTTTGAGAGCGAAAGTGTAATTTGCATATAACAATGCAACACCTGTTATAGCCGCCATGTGGGCGCGGTGTCCTCGCACAATGCCTCCTCATTCAACATAACAGTTGCAGCGGTGTAAATGAACCTTTTATCATCATAAGCCAACAAGGTCACCTCTTTTATGCGCTATCACAATGCGCTCCACTATTTGCTCTCGTCCGCGGCCTTGACTATTTTATTGATGCATGGATAGCGGATGTTTTGGGGTAGTCTTTTGAACGCCTTTTTGTTAGACCATGGATGTTTATAGAAAACCAGAATCTACACAACATTATGATAGAAAAGTGATGTTTTTCGATTGATTGAATAAGATCATTTACCTTCGGACAATAAATGGGTTATTGTCCGAAGGCAAATAATCTTATTGTAGTTAAAGCAAAGAAGATTTTACTAGTACAAGTAGTCAAATTCGTTGTGTTAAAATAGCTTTTATAATATTAAAAGGATACAAAAATATGTATTTTTATAAAGAATTTATAATACATATGATAGACCTTTTTGTTATTATAAAAATAAAAAATAATTTGTGTTAGTATATGTGCTTAAAGCATCAGGAATTCTCTAGGTATGTGGCTCTATTTCGCACATACCAAACGTTTAACACAAACGCAGACATCTTAAAACGTTCGCACCGGTGTTTGTAAAGACGTTGATAATTAAACTTATTAAAATAAAATGTTCATTAATGAAAAAAGCTAACGACATTATCTTGTAATGATCGTTCCATTTGTGTGCGCGTATCAAGGTGTTAAATGAATGAAATATCACAAGTGGGGCCCTTATCGCAGGCATCTACAACTATTAACAAGTTAAACAAGCCCGTGCAGCCATTAGACCGGCCACTATCTTTACATCTTCGAATAAATTAAACGCAAGTCCACGTGTCGCGATACCGATCTGCACAACTACAAATTTACGATCCAAAATATTTCTACAGGGTTAAGAATACAGTCCGGTTGACAAGTGATCTATTGTGTTATTCGCAACCGAATAGCTCGTAGGGTTGAGGACTACGATAGGGTTATTAACTAACGATGATTTTGTTCGGACAATGTCCGTGACAAACCTCGACCGTTGCATAACGTGGACTTGATGGATGAAGCGAAGGGTTATTAAAATGCACTTCAATATTTTACAGTCCATATTATTGCTTTGAACGCTATAAAATTTAGGCCAAAAAACTTTTACTGTTGGTTTTGAAAACGCAACGAATCTTCACCTGGGATATAAATCCTTTTGATGCGTACCGACAGAGAATGCCCGCGAAGCGCATACTATTGTAGCAAAATGAATACTGCTAAGATTGTAATAATCTTAATAGGCTAGAGGCTATTCCATATTGTACGATGTACAGTTTTTGGACATCGTCAATTGAGGTTCTGTTCTAAGTTATATAACCTGTCTCCTTTCTGAAAAAACCTGAAGTAACCTCGAGAACATGAGATGTCCTGTTCATCAACAGCCTTTAGTAAGCTGCTGCTGGATATAATATATCTTAATCTGTTTCCTAGATAGTAAGTTGCAAATCGACGTACTACGTTACTACGATCCTTTCTAAAGTCTCAACATAGCCTCTACTCTAGAACCTAATTTTTTTGAGTTTCGCGAAGATTGTGATATCGTTGGTCTTGTGCTTGATTATATTTTCATATTTGAGGGCAGTACCATTAGTGAGAAGAGAGTGCATCCTTATATCAGTGGTTGTTGGAGCTCTTTAAAGTGTTTGGAGAGGTATGGTCTTTATAAACAGTTGACATTTGATTAGGAATACTGTTATGTACTGTTATGTCTGTTATGTATGTTGATCCTTGTCATAAAAGCAACAGTTATTGGAAAGACTAAATCAATATATCAAGTATATCCTTCTAGCCGAATTTTGGCTACGGCGGCCATCTCTATAGGCAAATGCAGTCTCTATTTCCTCTTTTCTTTACTTGGACGGGACATCTGTCCGAAATAAACGGATCGAAATTAGGCATAGTATTATCGCCTCAACGTGCTATCCCAAGTGGGGGCGTAATACAACTATATTCCCCACCAGTTACCCGAAAAGCCTAGCCGCAGCCACACGATTTGCGGTTGCTATGTTTAGGAGTCCATCCGTCCAGCCTGCGACCTATCGATCAGTCGTCACACAGTTCAAGCGGTACAACAATATGCTGCAGATTCGTCACGACTGGTTCTCTGCTCCATTGTCGAGTCGCATTGGTTACGTGACATCTCATTTACTTTCGCAGCCGCAATTTACCAGCCCGCACACCGTTACATTACTTTTATAATAACTTGCCAAATACTTTGTATTGCACAATGGCCGTCGTATTGCTATCGATAAGTAAATCAATTTTTATTTCTATCTAGTCTAGAGCTTTTCGATAACGATCATTTATGGTACAGGAAAACCATCCAAACACATGTATATTAGCTTTGATTTTGATATCAACATCTTCATTATCATCGTTTGTTGTAATAATAATTTCGTTGTATTTAATGATAACTATATGTACCTAATATAGGTACAAAGGTAGTAATGTACATCTTTCAAGTAGGTACATGTCTTATTAAAGCCAGCATCATCATCATCTAGTATCATTCCACTGTCGTGTGTGTAAAATGATAAACAAATTATAATGAACATCCTAGTCTACGCAGGTAGAGTCAACGCCATAAGTCGCTCATCAGATCAAGACTGCTAAACTGATGTTACGCTAAAATATAAGTTTTACTTTTAATTAAATTACGGAATTCATTTGCTTTTAGTGGAAACCCATCCAGTATATTTTGAATTCTCAGCTGTGAAACAGTTTTGCTATTCATCTGTTCAGCAACTTTTGGCGTTGACTGTACCTAGGCCGGCATCCCGAGCATCATTGGACATTACTCTATTTACGGGCAGTATATTTATCAGAACTTCACCAAATGTAATGTACCAAATAAAAGTAGTGCAACTAAAGTAACGCTATTAGGTGTACAAGTAAAATATTATTAAGACAATGGTCACACGAGGGTCGTCATGGCAGGGGCGCGAAGACGCAGGGGTCGGCCGGTTCCCACGGCGCAGAGGAAGTCGCCGGGAGAGCACATCGAAGCCGTCAATTAAAATAAGTATTGCAAATAATATTTGGTCCGAAACGATTTTTATTGTTGACGTGGTTTTTTACCGTTGGTGCTGAAGTCATTAGTACAACATGGCTCCACAATCCTAAGTGCATTTTTATTTATTTTTATTTTATTCATTTTGCTTAGGTTAGATAATATTTTTTTATTAATTACAAAAAAGAAATCAAATTAGTTCTGAGATTGATAATGATAGAAAGCAAAAATAAACTTTGAAACTTTACTATATTGATAAGAATTGACATAATATCTACTAGAGTATTTAGCTTCGCTATGCCAATTAGGTAGCACAGGTGGGTTGGTTTTAGAGAAATACACAACGTACGAAGAAATGTAATGTATAATACAACCAAATGTGAAAATAAGCAAAGTAACAATAAGTAACACAAAAAATCTGGCCTTTATTCTGTTTATATCTAAAAATATAATTGCTTGTTGTCTAGATACAAGTTGATAAATGTGAGCTAAGCAGCAACTACACGACGAAAATGTAGAAAGCTCTTTTTGGACGAGATCGTGGAAGTACAGCACAGATGTAATAGATTTTGTGTTCTGACCTGCATAGTAAATTTTAAGATAAAATATTGTTATTCCGATTGATCTAAATTAGATTTATGTGAACTATAAAAAAGTTAAATGAAGATAAATTTTATCTTCTAAAATTAATTTTATTTACAAAGATAATATGATTGAAGTAGCTGCACAGTAAATATCTGTACCGACATACGTATGCTTACGAGGCTTCCTCTATATCTGGTTGGTGTACTGTGTTTTGTGTGGTTCTTAACCTTTTAGTCCTGAGGGACCATTTGTCAAAATTTTCGTTATGTCGCGGATCACCGGTTAAGAACCACTGCTCTATATACATGCGTTCCATGTGAAGAATGCTACAGACTTGTCTAGCTAGCACAATGAATTAACAGCTAACTCGTTTTGCGAAACTCTTATATACTGCGATGAACAGGACAGGCCAGGCCAGGCCTGATGATGATGATGATGATGATAAATTATTTATTTATATTTTCTAAGACTTATTTATTCGCAAAATTCATAAATATTTGCCACGGTACGTTCCAGTTAACGTACTAATAATTGCTGTAACAGAAATGACACCCTGCGACGGAATCACGGACCAGGGCCACAGGCCTTGTCAATGTTGTTAGCAGACCTTTAGGCGATTATCAAATCTATAGCATGGACCTCTAGGTCGAAAATCAAAGAGCAGCTGGCCCACAAGTATGACGAACATCCCTTACACGCGTGACGGGTCAAAATCGCTATTTTATTTATAACATGTCGTATTATAGCAGCTGGGGTTTGTCAAGATGAAAAAATGTATATAAGAAAATGAATCCGGGCCCCTCGACGGCTCCCTAAGACTTAAAGGGCAGACCACCCTTCGAACGGGTTTCGCCATAATAAATCCCACGTGAAAAGATATTTAAAAATGCGTATAAATTTTTTTGGAGCAGAAATAATTCGACGCGCCGCGGTATTGATATATTACTCGCGAACGATGCAAATTAAATTTTTTATAAAACACCGCTGGACTGATTTTTAAATTATTGAATTTTAAATTTATCGCCGTTTTTTATACTTTAGCCGGTTTACTTGATATTTCATTTTTTAAGTTACAAATATGTCCTCCGTCCTATGTATTCTCAAATACCTAACACCGACCTGAGAGACGGCTAGGCTGTAGCGTTTCGTGCAGTTTGTGAGAGTCGGCAGTCAGTACTTAGCGAGGAAAATAATAGAACACCATAAACTCCTCATGATCTCTGCGCTCCTGGTACCTGGTACTCTTTTTTTACGGAGGCACTCTGCACTCGATTGTACGTAAATCTTGTATGTGTTAAGAATACAATACAATTTGGGCGAAACGACACCTAGTTACAGTCTAAAATATCGAAAGTGGCGTTTCGCCCAATTTGGGCAAACTTTTTGAGCGAAACGACTACTAACCCTAAAATAAACACGGCATAGCTGCCGCTTCGAATGGGATCTCATTTTCAGCTGTAAATTTGACAGGTATGCTGTCGCGTGTTGTGAGAATGGTGAGTTTCCAGTGGCTCATTAGAGGAGGGAAGAAAAGTCGGGCGACACGCACGTACATCAATTATTCGGATGTCAATAATAATAACTTTTTATTTGCATAAGACATGTTGCAGTATACGTACAATAAAAAACAACAAAAAAAATTAATCAAAAAGCCATTGAAAGAAAAGCAAATACAAAATCAAAAAGAAAATCTTAACGAGTCATGAAGAATAAAAAAAAAAAGAAAAAATACCAAACAGAACCAAAAAGGTGAGTCCTCGGCTTATGTTAAGGCACACTATAAAAATACGTGTATAGAGTAGTAACTATTGGTCGATAGTCATTTTTCATCATGAACAACATGACTAATAGCTGGCATGACTAGACATTGTTAAAACGCCTAAATACTACTAAACGTTATCATTACAATAATTTATTTCAAATTGTTCAACCACTCATTAATACTTAACATAACGTTATTAAATCTTTCTTACATCTGAAACTATGTAAAAAATAAAGCAGTCTCTACACGCAACTCGTATCTCAATTCAATTAAAACGAAAAAAAAAACGAATCGAAACGAACCGTTACATAATCGCAAAACCGAGCCACTAACAAAAGAACCTTACACAAGGGACGACGACACCCACTCACCCATTGACCCAGAGAACTAATAAACCACTCGAAACGACTTAATTAGCCAACAATGACTTATAAAAAGCTTTCATCTCACGATAATGACTGAAAGCTCGCAATACAAAGCTCTTAAACGTTGTTTATCTACAGTTTACACCGATAATACAATACAATAGAATATTTATAAGAATACAGACAGAGAACAAATGCCACGAAAATAGTGTCAGTGACCTCATAATTGTTTGAACCACCTGTTGCAGGTACATCCGTGAATAATCATTGAATGTGGAGATACTTTATGCATTTTATGCTATTGACATATTGGATTTTTTATATTGTGAGCACTGAACAACAAAATGACTCGGCATTATGTCGGGGCTCGTGGATTGCGTTGTAGTATTCAATCGGAATAGTGGATGGATATTTTGTTCAAGTTTTCATTGATAGTATTACCCTGGAGTTTTTCAGCTATAGATCTATGACTTTGTTTATTTACAAATAAAAAAAAAGCATGTTTTCTTCGAATACACATACGAACAATTCGATCAGCTGATAATTAATTGCCTACCTACCAGGGCGGACCTTCTGGTTGAAATTCAGGAAAATCGTACAAAACCCTGCAGTGTATGTATTTTACTTTAGTAGTGAATTTTAAACAATGTTAGTTACCATACTCCTCCGAAACGGCTAGATCATTCTCGTGAAATTTTGTGTGTGTATCGGGTAGGTCTGATGATATTTCCACGACATCTTACGCGGGTGAAACCGCGGAGCACAGCTAGCAATATATAAAAAGTAGTTACAAGCATATTATAAAATACCGAACGCCAATTTTACGACGTACGTCGTAGAGTTCAACAAACTGTATTACAATAATAGCGATCAGACATAATCCGTCATATTGTTTAGCATATCTATTGGGTGCGTCATATTCTTGTGTAAATGTCTCTAGCGGAGGAGCCACGGGCCACGTGCTGCGGAATTTGCATACGTTTATAAATATTCGGGTGTTCAAGGGTTAAGGTATTTATGAGTTCCGCCCTATAATTTTATTTGTATAAATGTTTTTAGTTATTAAGGATTTGTGGTTCCCCCGTTTACATTCTGATCATTCTATTTATATTTTGCCCTTGAAAGCAACAAGATTTACAAAGAAGCAAGAGAATAAAGTTGAAACTTTTGGTATATGAGAATAATAAAAGAAAAACAATGGAACACAAGTTAAAAGTAAAATAAATTTTTAACGTTTACTCAGAAATTTTGAAACATACGATGTGTGATGTCGCCTACACCATAACGATACGGGATATCGTTTCCCGGGAGACAAGACATCAACGAGATTGCTAATTATTTTTGGGTTTTGTGGGTTGGTTCTACTAAAATGTCTCTACACTTTTTCTACTTAGTGATAAATTTCTTTGTTTTTATTATACTTATGTTATATTTTAATAGCAATAGAAAAGAAGAAGATTTATTTGGATGACCTAGCACTCTGCTAATCCATTCGTCGACATCGTAGTTCTCTTACGTACGACTTTATTTTGGAACTGACAGGAAATTTCAATTAAACTTAATGCGCTCATAAACCTCTTTAACCTCCGAAACAAGTGTTAATAATTAAATCTAATTAAAAACTTTGATGTATGAAGCTTGTCCAGCAACGTGCATACCTACTTGCGAAAACTTTATTCGTCCCGATAAACTACCCGCCTGTCGTTCACCATTCACGTCTCTACCTTATAGCCGTCGCATACATTACTGCTAATTACCAGCGCAGTCCGTGAAATATGCCGCGACTGTGCAGCAGCCATTAGCGTAATGAATGATGGCGAGATCGCGGTGACCACGTGACGAGCGCCGCAGCGAAACACAACACCCAAGCTCGCCGGCCGGGGAGACCGGGCACCACTTAAACTTAGAACTGGGATTTATTTTACTTTCAGCATTATTAACTGTGTGGGTTCAGTCTGAATACTGGGGATTGCCAGGGCATTGATCATGTGGGCATTTAATGAAGAAAGCTATGCTATAAGCTATTAAAAAAAAGTGACCCTATGAAATACTGACCATAACAAATACTGGAAGATTGTGTAGCAAATTAGGAATTTTTATGTAAACTAACAATGGGACGTCAAAAATGTGAATTATTTTAAAAGTGTAACACATAACTTGCAAGTCCGCTCAGATGTTCTTCAAGACTATCAAATGTTGAGTTCGATACATTTATTTCATTTTAGAAGTGGAATTAAAATAAATTTACTTACACAAACTAATGAGCTTTATGTGACAACCAATAAGCACCAACCGTAAGCAAATTTTTATATGAAACGCCACTACATATCTTCTTTTAGCCGACGGGGTCAGAAATATCCTCTTTTTGTATCTTCTTTGTTTTTTATTTTCTTAAAATCAGATTGGCCCCAAAACTTAATGTCACCGCTTCTATTTCTATTAGTATTTATTGTAACTTTAAATCTTTGTCGTTAGCAGTCCTAGGAAACTAAGAATGTTCTTTTACAGCTGTCGTAGCCATTTTCATGATTACCGACGACCAAAGACACACGGGTAGAGGTTACACAGATGATCTCCTTTCTCCTCTCAATTCCATGGAATATACTCAAATATGCCACTGATATTAAGTAGATCAATTAGGTAGCGTGTCCGTGTTGTCCCCGGTGCCCCCGTGCGTCGCGCTCGGCGGCGCGTGCAACCGCGCGGCGGCGGAAGGCGCGTCTCATCTCGCGCAGGATGCGGCTGCGCGTGCGGCGTGAGCTGCTCTCCTGTCAGCTGACCGCGAGCAGCCTGTTACGCTGTGTAGTGTTGCCATATGGTGTCAGGTTAAACTCAAATGGCGTTTTAATTAAACCATTAGAACTGTTCATTACAAGAGGTAGAGCTACAGCGTTGCAGCCGCACTTGGCATTACCGTGCTGTCTCACTTGCATGACACCATCCTAACTGGTCAGTTCTGTTGCGTCGTGCGGTTTCTGAGTTTCCTATTGCGATTAGAGGGAGAAAGAGGAAGAAGAAAAACGCATCTGCAAAATATCAATGTGGATATTTATGGGCGTCGATAATCATCAAAGGTGTCCTACTGCTCGTTTTATGTCATATCAAAAATAAATAAGTTCAATTATCGGGATTCCCATTTCAAAACATTAACTATGAAGATTTAGACGGAAACATGCATGTTGTAAGGGGTTGCTAGATCAATAGATTCTCAAGCGTCGAAAGATAAATGTCATGTCCAGGAGTGGACCTTAGCCTGGTTAGCATGGTCCTTAACGTTGAGCCATGGACATAGTTATAACTTTAAAATCTAGACTGCCCCATGGGATAGCATTAAGTATATTCACACATAGATCGTAAAGCCTCTAATCTTAGGTCAGATCAATGTATACTTGAAATCGTATCGGGTCTGCCGTAGGCTACTTATATGGGCTATCCATAGAGCCTGCATCCCTTTTGAAAGATTAGTAAAAAAGTTTTTTTAAATCAAATCCACTGGTAGACTTGCATATATGGAGTCTTCAGTTACTCTTTAACTGATACTTGTTTGAGACTTTCGCGTTTGTTACACATTGTGGTGCACGAGTCGGCTCGTGACCACGGCTGGTGCAACCCCGTCGAAACGTTGAGCAAAGGTATATGTTTTGACTAGTACCTTTAATAAGCGTTGTCTTCTTAAAACCCTTACTTTACGTAACCACCCTCATCATGTATAGTCGAAAAGCAGATATAAGTAAAACTGTGGTCATCGTTGATCGTAGCATCTATATATTGCAGAGCATGTGGGTATATGGAATTCCGCACCGCCATCGTGGATATAAAGCTCTAATAATGTGGTCCTAGCCGATTTCGGCTACGGTGGCCGTCTAAATAGACGTGGCATCTGCGCAGGACATATTATTATAGTGCACAAGTGTGCGCGCAAACACAAGTGCACTCTCTATTCCCTCATTCTCATATTCCGATGGGACGGCATGGCAATCCGACACGACCGGTGAGAAATCAGGCGCAGGACCTACGGCTTAACGTGCTCTCCGAGGCACGGGGGTGTATCACCGCCAACTTCCTGACTCCGGACTGTTATTAGAAATTGAAAACTCCCAATAACAATTTTCGGTCCGACTCGGGATTCGAACCCGGGACCTCATGTCTGTGTATGAACACGCTTACCACTAGACCACGAGGCAGTCATAAAGCTCTACCTGAACGTCGTAAGTGCTGCCACATCGACAGCATACGCAGCTCAAGTCAGTAGGAGGAGTTGCAACACCATGACTTTTTCTGCTTCAGATTTGCCACCCAATTTACGTCATTTTTCGCCATCATGATTTTAATATCGCGACGCTATTTCAGAGCGTTTTTCAAGTTGAGAGTAGTAATTCATGACGACATGGGACTTCATAAAATCAGGGTTCTGGTATCATTTTAATGATATCACAACCATTATACTGAGTGGTTACCATTTTGGGTACTGGTTACACTGTTGTGTATTTTCCCGTTCTCTATTATTTACGTTTTTTTTTATAAGTTTTTTGTAGTGTATATGATATTGTTATTATTATTATTATTTAAGTATGCTTTTGTTTTTTCGTTTTTCCTTTTTTATTTGTTGTTATTTTGTTTAGAATACATATATTGTTTGTTTTTTTTTGTAAAAAGTGTAACTAGCCCAAATAAATAAATTCTTATTCTTATTCTTAATATTCACATTCAGAGTTTTGCAAAGTTGTTTGGTGCAATTCGCAAAAATGGCAAAAAACCTAACCTAAATATAAAACCTAAATAGACTACGGCCGTCACCATTTGCTAGCCACTTACAATCAGGTTATCGGACTGATAGTCTAGCCTTGTTAATACAGCCTTCATCATCATCATCATGCTGATGAGCAGTCAGAAGACTTCCACAGCTGGACATAGGCAGCGTAAATAATACAACACCGCTTTATCTTCAGGTATAATTAACTAGATCCGTGTTCCCAGTCTGCTCGCACCGGAAGTAGCCGCTGGCATATGACGTGGGTGTGATGTAGTGACGTCACCTCGCGGCCGCCGGAAGCGCCAGGACGGGCTAATGGGCAGGCATCCGCCGTGCGACGTCGCCAGTCGCCACACACTGGCGCACCCGTCACGTTGATGCATCTCCGCAGGTTGACGCAACACCTAGTGCTCATTGTGTCTAAGGTCTTAGGCGAGATGCCAACAATTCCAGCAAAAAAATATTATTCTATAGAGACAGCTCCATTGATCTAATTATTATTCGTCTAATACAGTGGTTCTTAACCTTTTAGTAAAAGGTACTGAGGGACCATTTGGCAAAATTTTCGTTATGCCGCGGACCACTCAGTTGCTTTATTGATCTGGAGGTAATAATAATAATATTGAAGACTTGGCGCTCTGGTAAAGTTGTGTTGACTCTTGGCATTTAGTTATTGGCATGGTTCGTGGACCACTTGAGAAGCTTGCAGGGACCAGTAGTGATCCGCGAACCACCGGCTAAGAACCACTGGTCTTATAAGTATCATTGTTTTGGGTACTAAGATGCAGTACTGTACTGTGAATTGGTACGATTAGTATCTCTCGCTCACATGATAAAACCCTAAATTGCAGCTATGTTGCGTTTCATGCGGCGTGTGAGTTTCCAGTGGCCCATCGCAGGAGAAGAGGGTAGTAGAACAACTATTCTGTGACTTCATAGCAATTGTGCGGCTCATGATCGTCATTTCCTGCATCTTATCAAATCGTACTCACCCTCGAGTAGTGGAAATGTCACTTGCAATAGATTTCTACGTGAATCAAAAAGTACTTAGAATGAATACAAAAAAAAAAAAATTTAAACAAAAATATTTTATTTTTCTTAATATCTCCTAATAATCTCCTTCTAATCTAATACACTTAGAATACCGCGTCTCCAACTTTCTTATTCCTTCCGCAAAAAAATCATTTTCTCGACTATTAAAAAACTCCTCTACGGCAGTCATAACCGCGTCATCATCTTCAAATTTAGTGATACCCACCCTCCAAGACGGGAATATGCTCCTCTAATTTTGGAAATAAGTGAAAATCACTCGGGGCTAAGTCAGGGGAATATGGTGGGTGATCAAGGACTTCGAAGCCAGCACTGCGGATTGCGGTGAGCGCAACTTCCGAACGATGAGGTGGAGCGTTATCCTGGAGAAATAACACGCCCAATGACAATTTCCCATGACGTTTTTCTTTAAGCGCTTCACGTAATTTTGGGATTAAGTTTGCATAATAGGATCCAGTTATCATTTGCCCTTTTGGCAAGCAATCAATAAAAAGAATTCCTTCACTATCCCAGAATACCGAGGCCATAACTTTGCCAGCGGAAGGATAAACTCGAAATTTCTTCACGGGTGGTGAGGATGGTCGTTTCCAAGACATGCTTTGTCTTTTCGTTTCCGGGTCGAAACGGGTGGACCCATGTTTCGTCCATGGTTACAAATCGACGGCAAAATTGATCTGAATCACGTTGGAACATTTCGAGATTACGCTTAGAAATATCCAAACGTCGATTTTTGTTTTCTTCGGTTAACATTCGTGGCACCCATCTTGCTGACACTTTTTTGAACCCCAGTGAATCGGTTAAAATTGACTGAATGCTACCAAACGATATCTTAAGGATCTTAGCTAAATGTTTTATTGTAATTCTTCTGTCGTGTAAAACCAATTTTTTCACTTTTTTGGCATTTTCTTCGGTGATGGAGGTTGAAGGTCGTCCAGAACGCGGGTCATCTTTACAGCTCGATCTACCTCTTTTAAATTCAGCAACCCAATAAGCCACAGTGGAACAGGGTAAAGCATCATTCCCTAATGTCTGTTGAATGGCCGAAAAATCTCTTTCGTAGAAATATTTTACAGGAACAGATAGGTACTTTATTACCGCGCGTAACTCGTATTTCTCCATAGTTTCGTTTTTTTATCAGAACTCTCAACAATGAAATTAATATTTTGCGAACGATCTGTCGAAAACAATTGAAAGTCTGGATAAATAATATGTAATTGTCAATCTTTAAAAAAAATGTCGAACTGCCTCCAAAAAGGTTAAATACATATAAGTTTCTAAGAACTTTTTGATTCACTCTGGTACATCTCCATTTCACCTTTGACTAAAACTCTGCAAAAAGATAAGCAATGACCTGCTTATGACCACGAGACTGACTTCACGTGAATAAAATACGTTATGGGAGCTCTATAAGTTATAGATCACCATTGTCGACGATCGGCTGGCGCAGCGGTAATGAGCTCGGATAAGCGAAGAATCTTGCATCAGGGGTCGTGGGCTCGAATCCCGTCTAGATCACGGATGTTATGTATTATGTCTTTCTATTATTAAAATCTTAATATATTTCCGTTTTTTAGTACCCGTAACACAAGTCCTTACGATACTTACCGCGAAGATAGACTAACGTAGTGTGTAAAAGTCCACAGATATTATTACAATATTATTATTATTATCAACACCAGAAGACGTCCACTACTGGACACCAGCCACCCCCGGAGAGCGGGATACGATATAACTTATACGCGTTAATTAAGATTGAGTTAATCCTAAAATGAACAATACGACAGTCTTCACAGGTCGATGATATCATTTGAGTTAGAGGTCTACGGTTGTGCAGCTTTGAGGCATATCCTCTTGAAAATACTAAGTTATTTTGATTAAAGGTATCAGTAGTCACTAGAAAGATTCCA
>LUGF01019992.1:121403-135521 GCA_001625245.1 Calycopis cecrops
TTAGAGCTTTGAGCATAAATACGGTCATTTTGTTTGTTAAAATGTTGCTCAATTGCAAAAAAAATCTCATTCGTAAACAAAATTGAATATACGATTGTATTTAAAAATTGCAGATTCCAAATTCAAATGTAATATTTTTTTATTTTACAGTTCAGTATTTATGACCAGACTAAGTATATTATGGAATCACTTTTTTTGATTATGAATATTCACAGTTAGACTTTTCAATACCTTCTATGTCGGCTACGAATTTGAAAATAATTAGGTATTACTTGTAACATTCAAGTAATAATTATTTAATAAAAAACCGAGCATCCAAAATATTTTGAATATTTTACATGAATCATTATCGACTGGGCTCTCAGTATTAAAGATAAGATATCTTATCTACATCTATGATTTTTTTTTCAAATGCTACCAGGATTTAGAAGTTTTAAAATACCAAAAATGTGACTCATTGATGACTGTAAAACAAAGCAATATTGGAAATGTATAATATAAGTTTGTTTGTATGTTAGATATTCTTTCACGCGAAATCTCGGAAAAAAATCGGAACAATAAAATACATTTTGAAATAAAATGAATGGTTGTCTTCTGATAGATCTTTTGCGGATGAAGTAGCTAGTAACCGCATATATTTAATGAAAAGGTTTCTTTTGGGTATCAAAATGAGTTAGCCTTTGCTATCACATTCTCCGTAGCCTTTCAATTCATCATCGTCATTATAATATATTATCATAAGTTATAAGACGAGATTGACTTTTCGGATACAGCTTTGCCACAGATGGATCGTCGCCAACGCCAATTTTAAAAGTTGGTAAGTATGTGTGTTAGTTACACCTTTTTATGATTCACGGAAAGGCTTTGTTTTAATCCCGTTTATCCCGGAAAAATGTTAATTACACGGATTAAACCGTGGGGAATAGAAAATAAAATCATAAAAGTATGTTGTTTTTATTATATTATTTTTTTTCGATTCAAAGACAACAACAATTGATAACATATACCTAGTAGCCTAGTATATTCCTAGAAGAAAAAAATGTCACCAATCTCCAAGAAAATGTAGAGACGGTGAATATCAAACTCTTCAAACAACTCTTTAATGAACAAAAAAGATGAAATCGCAGTATCAGATCTTCATGTTATGATAAATATTTAGCAGAGTTTGACTGAAACCCTGGAACTTAAAAATACTGATTAAAAGTACATTTTTTTTCATCACATTTCTAATCTTCTGGTAATAAAATCGTAACGTGTAAATGTGTGTTGGAATCAAAAATGATGATGTAGACGCATATGCTCCTAATCGCTCATGAAATTAGTGAAACTGTCGTTGCTGTCGGACGTCGCGTCGGTGGTAGATGCTTCAGACCTAAATGATGGGGCCTATTGAGTGTAGAAAGCTCTTAGACACATTTTCTGTTCAAATGTGCGTTTTAACATAACAACAACAAACAAAATAAAAAATAAAACTTGATGTTGTCTTCTGCTAATTAAAAAAGCCAAATATATTTTGACTATGTTGGTTGTCCCTTCTATTTTAAACTACATAAAATAATAATTTATATTGTGTGCTTAGCCTTACATCCATAGGAGAATCTGATAAATTTCTATTCTAATTTTTGTTGTTCTTTAATTGTGCTGTTTGTGTCTTTTGTGTCTATAAAGACTCCTACTATATAGCTAAACTAACCAAAATCGGATATTATTAAACATCATTAATATTTTATACCACATAGGCCATAGTGTCATAATGGCGTTGGTAAACAATTAATTCTTAATCGATGTCCTAGAACGAGGATTTTTTTTAGATGTAAAAGAAAAATAAAGAAGGAGTATGATCAATGAAAGACCATTTAAAACACTACAAGATAAATAGAGTATTAGTTTATTACCAAAAATAATCTAAGTAAAACAAAAATCTAATATAAAGTATTTTATAAGAGATGCCATCAGTACCCAAATAATTCCAGTACAGTGTCCACAGTGAATAATAATTCGGCAAAAAACATGTTGGATAATTACCGGCGGAGACCGGCCGTACCCCACCGTGAAGTGCGGGGCACCAGTGTACATGGATCAGAATAAATACTATACTTGACGGACTGTTTATGTCATGGAAGCGGGTTTGTGCAAGCATTCACAGATTTAGTTGGGGTAGTGGGGTACAGTCGCGAGCGCAACGGTTTCATACATGTTTATTTTTATTTTTGTTTATTTAGTATAAAGCAGATGGAATGTTATACAACTAAAATAGGTACACATTTGTGATACATAACCAATTTTAATGTTGTTTCATTCATTAGGAATAAGGCTTTTAAATATACTTAATCATATTTTTGAGGCATAATATGTTGTAATACTAATTATTATCTATCGATACTGTATTAACAATTTTAAATAATTTATAAATTATGTTGATTGCACAAGCATTCCCTGTTATTGATTGACAAGATAAAGTTAAAGTTATATGGAAAAACTAACATTAGTACTTTAGTCGTTACATTTAACTTTTACCGCATGTTAGTTTTTGGCGATCTATTTACACAAAGTAGATACGACGATCCGCATTCTATATTATGTATAACTTAGAAGATACACTTTTCTTTACTAAACGACCGATATTCGTTACTACAAATTGATTTAGCATCGAATAATCTGTTTTACATAATTTTAATTCAGTATGTTGTATATTTAATGTAATAAATCTCAGCGTGTTGTGCGCGCGACGGTACCGTGGGGTACGGACGCGCGGGGCGCGGGGGGCAGTAGGGAGCGCACACCTGGCCGCCGCAGCTGCGTGCGGATCTCACGCGCAGCCTCCTCGCCGCGCATGCGTGCACACGCACACACACACACACATACAGCGCACAGAGCACAGATTTGCTTGTCGACGCGCATATACTCTGTCCCACATAACATTACAAATATTTATTCTTAAATCTAATATGATGTACATGTAAAAATACCGCGTAGCATAGGTAGCTTACATTATACTCCAATAAATTAACGGTAATTGATAGACATAATATATGATATTATATACTACAAATGTTTTTTGATATATTTGTCTGGATTACCAGATAATAATAATAAAAATATTAGTAATGTTTAATTTTTCTCCACAAACGTTTTACAAAATCTGGTACAATACTTTTGCCTTAAAGGATACCTTTGTGAGAGACTGGAGTCTGTACTAGATTTTTACAATCTGTGTTACTGATCTCCAGGCCCTCACCCCCTTATTGACGATAAATATTTTTCCTAAGTGTCTATCTAGGTGTATTGAGTGTCTAATTATGCGTGTAGTGTGTATTCCGAACTTCTCCTTTTCTTTCAAAGAAAGATAGTTTCAATTTGTTCTATTTATTTACTTAACTATATACTTACTTAGAACCAATGTTTTTATGGAAATCTTGTGACACGGTGCTTATACTTCTTTGAAATGACTAGACAATATCATATTTTATATGTGTATTCGGTAGGTCCTAAAGTATATGCCAACTTTTCATCCCGATATTTTTTCAGGTAAAGTAATGTGGGTGAAGCCGCAGAAAGCTAGTATTGTGAATCAAAAATGTTGTTGTTCCTTATGCTGCGTAATAATGTAACAAAATGTTTATTGTAACAAAATGTTAATTATTGTAACAAAATGTATATTGTGGTGAGAAATAAATTCTTATATTATTATTATTATTATTATTATTGTACAATGTTTGTTAATATAGCGTGTGAATAGGTCAAGAAATAAAAAATGTAAAAATATATTGATTGTTTACCTATTTAGTGAGCCTGTACCTCCGCGCTTATACCTCTACCTATGCTACATGGTGTTGATGAATAATTTATTTAAACTTTAGGTTTATACTTATCTGAATGTAATGTCTGTCAGTTTTAGAAACTATGTTTAGTAGGTTATGTTATAGGGGGTCCAAACGAGCGGTCGGAGCCATTTTCATGACTACGGACACCCACAGACACCCGCGTAGAGGCGATACAGATGCACTGCCTTCCTTTCTCCTTTCACCTCCGTGGGCCACCGGCTACTTACAAACCGCACGATACCCGACAGCACAGCTGTCCCTTTACGCCGGTCTCGTGTAAGCGAGAGGTACCTCTCCGATCGTATCGGCCCAATTCGGCTGCATGCGTGCAGTGTGGCACTATCTCATCATTGCTCATTTTTGATATGTAACTAACGTAAATTATAGATAATATAATGTTGTATGGTAGAGCTCTTGGATGTGCAAATTAACTAGCAGATCATACAATCTCAGTGGTATACTGTTATTTACAGCAGCTAAATCTTAATCCTTCTATTATAAATGTATAATAATCTTCTATTATAAATGCGAACGTTTGTTTGTTTGTTACTCCTTCAAGCAAAAACTGCTGAACCGATTGTCATGAAATTTGGCACACACTTGTTGTACACAGGATAGTTTTTATCCCGAAAAATGTTCCTATGGGATGCCATGGGTGATTTTTATTTTCCTCGGGATCAAAATTAATGCGCGTGATACGTCGTAATACATAATTAATATTTATTTGCTTAATTATTACTAAAACGGGTGGCTTTATGAGATACATATAGGTAACTAATTAATGGTCCGTTGTTTTACATGAGTAACACATATCCTGAGGGAAATATTCGTTATTTCAAAATGTAAAGATTTTTTTCATACCCCAGATCGTAATCTATAGTAATGCAATGTAAATAACAATAAGTTTCCAATGTAGTTTTAAAGAAGATTTTAGGTTCTTCAAAGTTTAAGATCGAACTGTACAAATGTTAAAGTCAATTAAATTACTTGCTTTACTACTTTTTTAATGTAATTATAATCGTAATATAATGTAGTATTCCTTTCTTTAGTTATAGAATTAATGTATAAATACATTACTTCTATATCATCGGTCAAAAAGCATTACAATGTAAGGGCAAATGCAACAATTTCACAATATTGAATTTTAAATCGACGCAGAAGATGTCCACAAAGGGAATATTGTCAAAGAATACAGCTCTACATGCTATTAAGCATCCAAACGCCTTTTAACAGGCCTCAATGAAACCAATCCGCATTGAATTCGTTCGGTCATTTTGAATTGCAACAGGTTGTATTATAAGGGTCCCGCAGACGATCTAATAGTTTTATGAATGAAGGATTCCTAAAAAACGTTTCTTACAAGTTGTATTGTCAGCGCACAATAACAGGCGCCGTCTAACAAAGAGTTTACAAGTGTACAATTCACGATAGCGCTTTATAATTCAACTTCTTTATCAAGACCTTCGATGTTCGGCCCGTTGGCCGTCGCGTGAGCGACTCTCGCTGGGAGACGAGCTGACGCAGGGGCCACGTTACGCCGGATAGGTTTTAAAAGCGCGATATTGTTGTAATATCAATAGTCGCGAATTCATCCGCGGTGTCTTTTGTTGGGCCGATTAACGTAATTATGTGTATTGTAAACATCGAGAACACAATACACGCTACGGAGTTCATTAACCCAATAATTCTGTAACGTTATGTCATTCTAATTGAGTTCGAGTTTCTTTTCAACGAACCTCCTTGAACTTGCTCTTGATGATAATTCGTTAATGTGGTTAGTGTTGTTACGTAATTAAAGTCTAAATGTGTTGCGAATTGGTTTGTACGTTAGTGAAGTAACAAGTTCTCTCTTAGTGTCAGCTGAATTAGAAACTGACCGATAGTAAGTTTTACACGTAGCAAAACTTTAATAATTGATACGATGAAGCCTGATAATTAAAAAAGACAAGTACGCTTTTATTTTGTAAATCATTCATGTGATTCTGTGTTATATGAATAATTAATTAACATATTATATCTTCGTTAATTATTTTTGCTAGTTTTTAAAGAAAAAAAAAATCAGCAAGTCACTAAAGCGAATCTTAGTAGGATTATATGTACCTATATAAAATTCTCGTGTCACAATGTTGGTTACCATACTCCTCCGATACGGCTCGACCGATGCTTATGAAAATTTGTGTGCATATCGGGTATGTCTGAAAATCAGCCAACATGTATCTTTCCTCTTGATATTTCTACCGGATTTGAAACTGAGTAAACGCACATAACAGATAATTATAAATAGCGTAGATAATATATCTTTTTGAAGATTTAAAATAACACGATTAGTATTTTTTTTAACTTTTATTAACTTTTATATGTTAACAATGTACCAACCGGGTGTTTTATGATATGCACAAATCTAACAATGGAACAAATTTGGTGTAACGGTGAAGCTAAATATATAACAATCCAGACGCTTCTTTATTAAAGATCATGTAAGTTATATCCGCTAACCTCACGCCCAGATCTTTCATAGTACTTCAGATGAAACACAAGTAGGTACATAACTAATATATAAATTTTAAAACATAACGAATCCCTTCCTCGTCTCGGCTTGGCATATGCCATGTAGCCCAGCCCCCGCCGGTGTTCAGTTACCACGTTTTTTGCTTCACCGTGAGACCGAAAGGCGGGGTTAGGTTACTCTGTCGAAAGTCTACACCATTTGCACGTGCACGTTTGACGTTTACAAAATGGCGGATTTCATACGTGCTGGCCGTATTTGACCTCAATTTAACGGGCTAAATTTAAAGTTAAATTGTAAACAAGTTTACAAGCCATTACTTGTACCTACTATTTAAATAGGCCAGCATGTTTCTAATACTTGGCTAAATATTATAAAAGATCTAGCGTAAAATCAGAGATAAATATTAAATCATAAATAAAATGTGTAATGAAATACGTAATTTACTAGGTCTTAAGTTTACGCGGATGTTACTCATTACAATAAAATAACTTTAATGGATTTTATCTCAGTTTATTTATTTTATCTCGGTTTATTTATTTTATCGCGGTTTATTTATTTTACGAGCCCGACGTTTCAGAAGCTTTACAGCAACTATGGTCACGGGCGGAGTCCGCGATAAAATCCATTAAAGTTGTGTGAAAGTGTTTTATTGTAATAAATAAAATACGATGTAAGTAGCTATTATTAAATAAATATTTTTTTCTATTATTTATTTCAGTTAGGTTGTAGGTACATAGCGAAGTGAGCGGGCTTAAGGAAACGGAAATCGCCACTCAAGTAAAACCCTTTCGAAGATTTTGTCTCAGCGATTAGTTTTTTTCGACGAATGTTTGGGTGTAACGGTAGGAAGTCCTCGATTATTTTGTTAGGATATCCGAACGGATGTAATTGAGATCAGGTATACGGCCCGGGTTAATCTTTCGTGAATGTGATCATGCTTAATAAAAACGGTATGATTGATGTACAAAAGGAGTAAGATAACCATTTTGAACTTCTAAAAAGTAACTGTAGCATTTTTAATAAGAGAATTACGTCTCCTTTTTGATAAAAACTTTCTAAGAGTTTTAGAACTAGCGTCTCTGTTTTAGCCATTTTAGGGACTTTAGTAACATTAGTAATATTATGTAGACGCCAGCTATCGATAAAGTAATCAGTAGATAGTAGTATAAGTAGACTTCAGAGTGAGAAACATTTAGATTTAGCACATAATATACATTTAGCACAAGAACTGAATTGTTAGCAATTTGATTATATATATTGGAGTGCAAGAATAACATAGAAACGTTCTCATCACTATAAAGTATAAAACAAAGTCGCTTTCCGTCGTCCTTGTGTCTGTATGCTTAGATCTTTAAAATTACGCAATAGATTTTGATGGGGTTTTTTTAAAAGATAAAGTGCTTTAAGAGAAAGGTTTATATGTATAATAAGTAATAACTCCATCTTTGAAGTCCAAAATCCAAACTGCGACTGAAAGCTAGTTAACAATATTTATATGATACATTAAAATGAAAAAGAATAAACCGCTGACTATTTAGTGCAGCGCGTTTATTTGTCGATCTCAATTTAATTAAAGAGGGTTAAGGATTAGGGCGACATAAACTGTTATACCGCGGCCACACTCTGTGGGACCACCACCCCTTTAGTATGTTGTATGGACTGTTGCGAATTACGATGGAGCATGTCGTTGCAGGTTCAGACAATGAATTTTTAATAGACTAGAGTTCACTTTTGGCACACGGATATGGCACGTATGTATCATCACCAAATATTACCGTAATCTATATTTACGTCTACTTTTATCAATTGACTATATTGACTAAACAGGAGTGTTTGCTAGGTTTCGCTGATTTCTATTGGGAATTTTTGTTGGTAAATGAGATTAATGATCTTTCGGTATCACAGGGTCCGGATAGAAGTAAATATGAATCATTATTGTTGTAGTTATCTGTAACATATGTAATATTGAATTATAAAGACTTACCGTATCGGTTACGGTACGTATCGGTTACCTACTCTAGTCTGAACTATAATAGTTACCAGTGAAACCGGCCGTTTAGTCTCTTATTTCGTCAATAACGTTTTTAATTTGTTATCGACTGTAACAAATACACATCGGCTAAAAGTGAAACTTAGAAACGAGCATGCATGCCCCGTGTTTATGCGCATATCAGCAGCGATAGGCACTAGGTATTAATCTCCTGATAGCAGTAGATATAATTTCATAAAAATTTCTTGCGTCACGATGTTTGTGGTCATTCATTTCGGTTCATTTTTCTCTCAGACCGGACGGCTCGATTGATTTTTCTGAAATTTTCTGTGTGTATTCCGTACATCTGAAAATAAGTAATTATTTATAAATGAAATCTCATCCTTTGGATTTCATTTCACATTTCCATGGGATCAAAACTTATAAATAATGAACTAATAATGATAATAAATGATTGAGAGCATTATAAAAATGACCTTAAATAACTTTGTAATGTCATTTGTCATACGACTGATAGATCCTTGTGAAGGTACATTTTGTGCGACTCGGAGGTACAAGGAAAATTCCTCCTCGGACCCTTTCCACTGGACGACGAAACGCCGAGTCATCGGCGCAGGCCGCGCTCGGCCGCTTTGATGAGCCGACGTTCGACATCGGCCGATAGCCAACAAAACGACTGGCCCGATATTGTTGCCGCCCAAGCGATAAGATAAGGGCGGATCATGTTTTAAACAATACCACAAGAGTCAAGTTAATGACGTCATTAGGGTAGTTAGCTTTTTAACTGTACTTAATAATAATTTTATTTTCGTACTTTAGACACAGTTGAGTTAACGTAAACCGGCCTTTTCAATATTATTTGGATGCAGTTAGCTACTGAATATTCAATTTTGTCAATGTATTTTATGTAGAATCTCTGTCGTAATTCTATCTGCAGTAGCCAAATGCATCGATAGATAGAATATTGAAAACGGGCATAAGCTTGCATGAATCTGATGCCTTTGCTCCGAGCGCAGATAAGGTAAATAAGATGAATGCCACAACACAACCGGTCAGTGTCATTCAAATCCCTAGTTCGCTATTACGGACCCTTATAAAAGTTTCGACAGGCGCCAGTATAACTTGTAGATATTACTCAAGCGGGAGATACTTGTCCAGTAGGCCTTGCTGTGGGATGCAGTGCTCTGGTATCCATTACCTCTTAAACTTATATATTTTCCTATTACTTCCGAGGTACTGGGATACAGCGCTAGGCGACCGAAAAATCCATTTTTTTAATAAATAGCTTTTTGAAGCCTGACGACACGAAGTCTATAAATACCCTACAAGTAGATGTTATGAAGATGCTCGATAATAATACTTTCCTCAATTGGATATTGGAAGTACAACACGCAAAATCGTGACCTTATCTGCAGGATATTTGGTATATATTTAAGGTATTTTCTCAGTCGAGTCTTCTATCAACTGCGATGCAGCAATGGCACTACCTCACACAAAACTTGACACGCATGTACTATAGAATACTAAACCATCCGGCGTGTGTACCTATGTGAAGAGGTGGTAGAGAAGGTGAAACAGAGAACTGTTACGATCTCTTACTGAGTTGGAAGAAACGTTGAGTGCCGAATATCCCGGGATTCTTTGTAGGCTACGGGATGCATCTTATTTTAGTCACCAATAGGCTTAGATTACGCTTGTGCCTCATTATGCATTAGAAAGACCACGAACCGCTCCCGCTCCTGCCTTAAGGCGCGTGATAAAAAACGACGTCAACATCTCCACCGACACTTGTGTGATGATGGTGTGAATTGAACGCTAAGATGAGAGCTGGCCCGATAAACAACTGCACGAGTGCAGTAATTGGTTGGTATCTCGTCATATCTCGGAATATTTTATCTTTTTTCCCCGGTCGGAATGTGAGCAATTCGACGCGCTTGTTTGTTCTTTTTCCACCCCCGTCCCGATTGAGATGTCAGTATCAAATAGTGATGATTATTAGGAATTTGTTAGCATGAAAACCAAGTCAACGTTATCACTAGATGGATATGCATATTAAGGTGGCAGTGAGGTAGTAGTAGTAGAGAAGTACAGACTGGGGGTGAATAGGTTCTAACTTCTAGACGGCAAAGTGATGACCAATTACAAACTGCTTCATCTGTGACATATCTGCCGACATTAATGGGACGAGAAAAAATGCACAGACAAATCTATTATTAATAACGTATAACTTAAGGTAATATACAAAATCTTAGGCACCGTAAAACATGAAATAAGCAAAACCTTAAATTTTTAGTAAGCATGCATAATAAACAGCATAGTAAGAGGTAGTGCCACACTGCATGTTTGCATGCAGTCAAATTGGGCCGGCACGACCGGGGAGGTACCTCTCGCTTACACGAGACCGGCGTAAAGTGACAGCTGTGCTGTCGCGTTTCGTGCGGTGTGTAAGTAGCCGGTGGCCCATAGAGGTGGGAGGAGAAAGGAGGGCAGCGCATCTGTGTAGCCTCTATGCGGATGTTTGTGGGCGTCGGTAGTCATGAAAATAGCTCCGACTGCTCGTTTGCGCTCCTATACCATAAAAAAAAAAAAAAAAGCATTAAAGTCGCCCCGATCTCAAAGTCACCCCGTTTTACGGTACATAAGTAAAAATTTTGAGTACAAAATGATTTGAGTTTAATAGACGTGCCAGACTGTCTCCAAACTGAAGACAGAGATGTCGTCCAACAGAAGTTTCTGCATGTGGGTTTCTGGTGATGATGATGTCTGTGTGAACTGTGATTCAGAGGAGGTGCGAATTCGTAGATAATTGTTGGTGTTGACTCGAGTTGTTAGCGGTGTTAGCACCCGCTAGCGGCTGTGAGATAGACATACGCTTACCTATTGCTACTAAATAAGTTGTATCTGTACGTATGATTTCGTCCGGATCCCATGGTGGTAGATAAGGGGTATATCTTATTTGGCTCTACTTTTTACTCGTATTGTCTATAGAAAATTGATAGGCACGAATAAAAAAAAATACTGTTGACAGCATTTATACAGTTACGAGCTAGGAAAGTGTATTGCAGTAGAGTAAACCACCAAATTATTGGCATTTTAATATTGAACTTCGCGTAAGTCTGAACTTAAATTACAATAAAATCTTATGCATGTCCTAGTATATGAAACATGTGTGTTAAAGAAAATACTTTAAACCCTTGTGTTTTTATTCGTTTTTATGTGATTGAATCTTATAAAATATTTTTTTTTACTTAAAGCCAAACACTACAAATTATCCTATTATTGGCAGAGATATCCTAAATATTGGCATCTAGTCTTCTAATTATTAGCATTTATTTATCAGATATGTTAGGGTATAAACAAAACAACTTTTAACTACCTATGTAGGTATTGTAATAACCGCTTTTATTTTTTAATACAAAGTTTTAAAGTTAAACTTTTCATAAAACAGACGATAACGCAAGGGAATAAATACTTTTACGTACGCTGCCTAGGAACCCGGGTGGCTCAGCCGGATACAGTGTCGAGCTCGGCAGCTCCTACCGACCCCTGCAGATCCACTGATCCACAAGCAACAGGATAATTCCAGCGGCAGGCTGGCTACGGCAAAAAGGCCAGACATTTCCTCCCTGGGGACTGTCAGGCCGCCTCTGAACAGTCCCCACTACAACGTCGGAACCGTGCAATGGGGTCAGGTTCCCATCTCGATCCCTGAACCCAATGCTCCGAAGGAGCACGCCAGCGTTATTTCTGCCAGTCGTCCTGTTCCACGTCGCCATCTGCTGGTTCAGAGGGATGTGTGGAAGACCTCCCAGCTGAGCTGCTCTTTGCCCTGCCTCTCCGTCCAAGCCTTCATTATTTACAGAAGTAGCAAGGAACCAATTATTAACACTTTAATAACCTATTGGGCACTACCTACTGTCAATAATTAGCTTTTCTTTCTAGTACCAAATTTAGAAATTTCTATTAAAGAAATTAAAATAATAATTTATTATAAATCTTTTCAAATAAATCATAAACTTTGAATCTATTGCATAAAGGTATAGTTAAATATCGTAAATTATTTCGAAAGTATTAATAAGTGGCAAATCTGTGAACTACCATTATTAAAAAATGTGGATAATTTGTTTTTTTTCTTAAGGAGAGAGAGAAGACACCTTAAGAAAAAAAAAACAAATTATCCACACCCAATTACGACATCAAATTGTAGTTGCTGTCTCTAGCCGTTCGTTTTCGTTGAAGGTATAGTGTTGCAATTTTTTAATACAAAATGAATATTATTTTCATTTTTAATTTATACAGAACTTAAATAATGTATGGTATTCTGGATTTTTTCGTCTAAACTCTAAAGTGCCAATAACTGGCGGAGTGTTAACGATTGGGTGTTTTACCCTACATTAGTACATTGTTTTAAAATACTCTTTCGCGCTACGAGATAAAATAACAAACAATTTCATTAGTTGTAAAGATGGAAACTGCCATAGGCTTTATAAGTAAGTGAAGGCACTTAAGTTAGGAAAGAAGACAGCAAAAAGTTTAGATTGTCTTTTTAATTAAAGAAAATGAATGAATGCAATTCGAAAAGTGTGTACCAACATTGTGTTTTAGACGAGCAATAGTTCCACAGCCTCGCGTCGCAGGTAAGCGTCCCTTGTTTCGCGTAATCTGCAAAAAGTGTATGTAATCCTTCCGGAGTGAGGGCTGCTTCAGCTTTCGGCAGACTTTGTGACGCCGCCATCGCGATCAAATTGGTAATCGTCGGAACGGTCCGCTGTCCAGGTGTCTAGGGTTGGCACTCGGTGAAAGTAGCTTGAAGCTTATGTAATGTATTCTTTGTAGGTTAATATTAAGTATAAACTTTAAAAACATTGGTTTTGGCTATAACCTTATGATTTAGTAGATTACCAATCGTATATAAATTAAAAAATACGCCAGAGGATGCTGTAGGAAGCTGAACTTGAACGAAAATTATTCTATACTATTACGATTAAAAAATACTGAATAATATATAAAACACAATAAGTATAATTGAGGCTGCTGTATGTATGTTTATTTGTAACCAAATACTGGTGGTTCTAGATGATAGATGCTGTAGAATAGTATTGTAACGCCGCTCTGGATACTTCGTCGGGGCGCAGCGTCCAGTTATGCGGGGTTACCTATTTGTAGATTTCCTACCTATCTATGTAGATCAACTGCCTATGCTATACTATTGCTAGCTAGCTTAATAAAAGATTTTTGAGACTTTATTCATGAGTTTTATTACTTAATTCCCGAATTACAATTCATATTAAAATTATTTAAGACCTAGGCTAACTCATATACATCGTCTTTCTCTCAAAACCCCATCTTTTTCTTTACGAGACCCCAAGCGTAATGAAAATTTTTTTGAACGTGTCAAAAGCGACACGTTCTCATATTTTAAATTTAAAATAAATATATTTCTTTTCACAAAGAAATATATTCATTGTGACAAGGAGGTCCCTATTGTCACATTACCCCAAAATGTTTTAAGGGGGGGTTTGTTGAATGTTTTCGATGAGTTCCGTTATGCCCTCGAAGAGGTGTTTAAAAGATTAAAAAGGGCGAATCTCACACTAAAACCTAGCAAGTGTCATTTTGGATTTAGGGAAATCACAGTCTTAGGGCACAAAATATCAGGCAGAGGGATATTGCCGGATCCCAAGAAAATAGAGAGTATTAACAAATTAGTTTCACCAAAATCGGTCAAGGAATTACGATCGGTATTAGGATTATTTTCATACTATAGGAAGTTTATAGATAATTTCGCATTTGAA
>LUGF01019992.1:145098-155567 GCA_001625245.1 Calycopis cecrops
AGGTGCCCGCCGCTACTCGGGGAAGTATTGAGGTGCCAGCCGCTACTCGCGGAAGTATTGAGGTGCCAGCCTCTACTGCAGGGAGTATTGAGGTGCCAGCCGTCGAGGGAGCCTTGAGGCGCCAGTCGTGAAATATCGCCACTAGACGTCACTCGCTACATTCGTATATAGGCGTGAAGGCTTGCAAATTGCTCAGATTGCTGATTAGGTAATAGCGTCATTGATGAATTGTAACTAAATCTAGATGAGACCTAGATATGTCGAACGCATCAAACAGCAATGGTTAACTCAAATAAAAAGTGAAAATACGGAAAATAAGTAAAATTTACTTAATATAATTTCGGGATTTGCGATCGTTTTGGCGGTTAGCTGTTAGATAAAATTCGTTTGTTCTGCTGTACTTTTTTATTCTGTTTATGTATCGCGTAAGGCAGCAGCGGTCGGCACCCTTTTGGCAGGCGCGGGCCGCAAGGGGGCAAAATAAACTAGACTTGAGCCACACTTGTGATATTCGCCCTAGAAGCCCGATTTACCTCTTTTATTTAATTAGGCCTCTTCCCCCCAAAAACTTATTTATAACATATTCGTGAGTCGCAAGTTGGACGCCGCGCCGCGCCGCCGCGCGGCGGACCGCGGGTTGCTGACCGCTGGTTCAGTTGGAAACAATATTTTTGTAAGCGATTCTTCTAATTGACCGCACAACAAATATGCAAAGGCGATGTCGTTCTTAATTCCATCCTCAGTTGGCCATCAGAAGTGAACAAGCCACCGAAAGTGCAGTAGCCTCCACTTCAGGTTATATTATGCTAGCTAGATGAGGCGACGCAAGGCGCGGAAGCAGGCGAAACAGCTGCACACAACCAGCATATTATATAAATATTATCGTGTTCCCAATGCACTTTCTAAGTGTAATTTATAAGTGCACTGCGGCGGTGATTGGCGCGACACACTTGCGTCCGTTACCGGCCAACATTACTCACCGCGGACGACAGCTAGCCATTTAAGATACCATTATGCTAGATGAACAGTTTGATTACTTGATGATTTGACTCACCGTGGACTGATCAAATTTATCGTATGTGCATAGTGTCCTTCATTTTGTATTATTAGTAAGATGTCATGCTGTGTTGTCGCCGAATTGGGTCGGCAATACCGAGCGAGATGGGGGCACAGCTCTCACAAGATAGGGCATCAGCGCCACCTACTTTTTGTATTTCAAGTCTTACGAAGTCACTTCAATGACATAAAATGTAGTTCACAATGTCCTTTACATTTTTTTTCAAATAAACTTTTCCCTAAAACTTATAGATTCGAAGAAAAACGCAATTCAAATTTTTTTTTTTGGATTTTCTCAAAATCAGCAACAGATGAGACTTCGCCAATCTCCCATTCTGCTATTTACATGCCCCTCTAACAATATATATATCGTCAAATTTGCTCGTGTAATTTGTTCCCCATTTCATTTTTTTTTATTACAGATTGACTGTACTACCTCGCAAAGAACCTAGTTATGCTGTCGAGTATCATGCAGCAGATGTCGATGGCCCATTGGAGGTGAGGAGGGAAAGGGCAGAAGGGAACACGGCATAATACAATTTTATATCGTTTCGAAGTGTCGAATTAAAAAGGAGGTCCACAAAATAGCCATTTCAAATACACAATCATAGCATTTGTTTTCATTAAAACTATGTAATTTTTATTTAATGTATAATGTAGAGGAAAGTAAGCAAATATGGGATACCATTTTATTTTTGTCTCAAAAATAAAAAATGTATTCAAAAATTAACCATTTATTGATGTTTATTTTTTTTTTATTTAAAATTTCTGAAAAGCTAAGTATTCATCTTATGTTTTAATATTATGATGATATATTATTAAATTAACAATTAAAAAAATTGCAAAATAGGCGTTAAATATGGGTCAGGTACCAAAATACTACAACACATACAAACTTGTAATATCTCGTGCGAAAATATCTATTACAAATGTTTATCTTATGACAGATCAATTTTTTTTATAACTGGAAGCAATTAGTTATTTATTATCAATCAAACCAAATCAAACCGGATGTCTTCTTCATCATGGCTTTCTTCAGTGTCCTTGGTTGCGACTTGGACAGCGAGAACACAAGCATAACCGACATTAGCAACAGCACGCGTCCGACCATCGAAACAGGTAGTGCAATGTTAAAGTGAATTAATAGAAGAGACAATCGTCGTTTGTAGCGTCTTTTGATTTTTGGTTTTCGAGAATTGCTACTAGCCCGTATTAAAGCCTTAGGCCATGCCTCTTATTTTATATAATATAATCGGAGCCATTTTCATGACTACCGACGCCCACAGACACACAGAAGCTATCCAGATGCGTTGCCCTCCACCCTTCCCACTACATTGGGCATTGGCTATTTACACACCGCTCGAAAAGCGACACTGCGAGCTTTCACAGTCAGTTCACGGTCACTTCACACCGGTGTCGTATAAGCGAGAGGTACCTCCCCGGTCGAGCCGCCCAATTGGCAGCATGCAAGCATGCTGCGTGGCACTACCTCTTACCAATCATAGCATGATCATTTTTCATTAAAACTATGTACATTGTACATATAACAGTGATTACTTATGATATTGTAACGGTTGAGTAACGCTCGTGCCACGGTGGTCTGTGGTTTAATAAACGTAACGTTACAAATAACGCAACGCTGTGCCAATCGTTTCTTATTAACGTCGGTTTGCACAAGTCGACGCGAGAGAAGCCGCATGCCAGACAGATGTGTACTTCCTGTGCCGGTGGCTCGGCTGCCAAACGGATGCAGTTGGCACGCGCGGATGTGACGTCTAGATCGTAATCACCATCGACCTTTGTCCGTCCGTATATACGTATATATTTAGAAGCAGATAATGCCGTTGCTGCAATGTATCTTGATTGGACCTACACCACCGCGTAAGTATCTCTCTCAAAAGCCATGTTTCGTGCGTAGCGGCGGTTTACCAGTTGTATAAAGGAAGGCAACAAACCTGTATTATCACTAATCCTGTGAAGTGCACCTTAATGTGAATGGCTCCGATTGCTCGTTTGTGCTATGAGAATCCACCGCTATATACAGGCTATATAACCAACTCTCCAAAGTTCGCGTCAACATAACGAGCAACGCATAGTTGTTACTGCGTCTTCCTCGTCGGTGGGCGTCTTATTTGGTCTTCGCAATGGCGACCTCCAATCTAAAGCCTGATTGGCCGATCACTCGTCTGTTAAATTCAATGGCATAATTAAATTTATTTTCTTTACTCCCTAAGAAACGATATAAGGCGTGAGGTATGAAAAATATGGGGGCTAAAATTGTGTGAAATAGTAACGCAGAGAGCAAAGTTTTACTTACATTCCCAAAGCCCATTGAGGCAGGACGGGAGAGGAGAGAAAGGCATCTGTATAACATCTATGGGGATCTATGGAGTCTGCGACTGTTCGTTTGTTTCCTTATAGTAAGAGCTTTAGCTCTTCGTTTTAAATGAGTACGATGCACACAGTTTCTTAACTGTCAACTTGGTAATAAATCTATTAAGTTATGTTGATGATAAAATAAGAATTGATAAGTTTCCATATTCAAATTTCACACCAAGTAAAATACAGAAAAGTCAACTAGCCTGAATGAACAGAACTGCTAGGTGTGAGGTAAAGCGGTCATGTGACCTAGCCCAGTTCGGCGACACATAATTATATGTGCCGTTACGATTCCTTTGAGGAAACTCAAGGCCCCACTAATTCGTAGAGGTTTTTACGTGCGCCTCGCTTGTCACTCCGCCGACACTTACTAATGTTTGTCACTTTACAATCGACAACAATTGTGCGTTTGAAATATATAAAATGCTAAACTAAATACGGCTATAATCTAGCTGTGTATAAAATTCTTCTATTGAATATTATTCAGTAGGTACAAGAATTTTAAGTTCAGATCAGAATTACGTTATTAAACATCCGATCTTTTTGGCTATTATTCATTATCGATGTTGTGAGTTATGCCTTGCCGTTTTTCTGGATTGGTAATAATTTGTAGAACATAGCTGGCCATCTTCATTACATCCGATATATACTTTTTACCTAGGAAATCCTATATATCTCTACTAGTAAATCTCTATTCCTCATAACACACTTATTAAAATGTTAAAACAAACTTTATAATTATTCACGTTAAGTAATTATTATTGACCAATTGACATCCCTTTCACAGAAGATAAAATTAAGGATTACTAAGTTTGACGATATCGTGAAACAATATTTACTATATTACTACAACTAGTAGGAATACTTGATACATTCAAATCAAATGAGCCAGAGCAGCAGTAGAAGGCAAGGAGAGACACTCTCGTCTTTAGTTGCCAGTAAGTATGTTTTACTTAATTTCAATAATATATCGTAGTACAGAAATACGCAAGTACATAATCTTAAATTACTGTTGGTGAGAGATGTATTGGGGCCGCACTACTGGGTTACCTCTCGCTCACGTTATATTGCCATAGTGACAGAAATTCTGTCGCGTTTCGTGTGGCTTGTTAACTTCCATTGGCAGTTGTCGCCGGGGTGCCCTATCGCTGACAGATCCGGGGCACTCCATCACGGCGGCCGAAGGCTCTCGCATTGGTCTTTGGTCGGTAGTGGTTCTTCATGTACTAAGTCCGACACACCATCCCGTTTCACCCAGGGCCGGGTGGAAGGTGCGTAAAAGCATTTTCCCTGCGACAAAAAAAATTGCGTGGTTGTCTATGGGCGTCGATAGTCATCAATGTGTCTCTGTGTGTGTGGTTGTTTGCCATAAACTGTATAAAAACACATTTTGAAACCATCTAAACGACCAACCGAAGTTTACAGTTCTAATTCGAAATCACTGATCTCAATATTTTTTAAAACGCTGTTAGAAACAGCAGCATCCGAGTAAACGTGAAATCCGTCGAGCTAATCTTTGGCTCGGCAAAAACTGGATTGAATTAGTCCTTGTCTCTAACTGAATTAAGGTACTTTGTGGCATTTTTTTTACAAAAATAAAAACTCAATTGATTTGCGGAAACGAGCTTATTGTTTGCTCTCGTTATAGGAGCAGTAGAGTGAGACGCGGCTGCGGTCGCTCGGAGATTGTTTATACAAATAACTAACTATAAAATCTCACGTTTATTAAAATAGCAAACTAGCTGTGCTCCGCGGTTTCGCTCGGAATCAATTGTAGTCCAAGTGCCAAGCTTGCACGAAGGATTTACTCTTTTAGATTTTTTTTTATCAACAAAAATTTCTCCCTAGTCCTTTTTCGGACCTAAACTTATGCTGTGCAATGAAAGAAAAACCAAGAATAGCTTCATCAGATTGCATATCATCCAAATCTATGCGATGATTTTGGTGTGAAAGGTGACATTAATACAAACTTTAGCGTTAATTATATTTTGCTGTATTGCAATCAAATAGGGCATGACTTCACGTCCCGGCAACAGGCATCTCTCGCTCACATATAATTGTCTCAAAGGGACTACTACATATAGTGGCATTTTGGCATCAATTTGTTTGTACTGAATCAATTTGTTTGTTTTGTTCTGAATCCTCGTTTGCATCCTTATATTCATTAGAATAAATACTATTGGTTGCGTAACGGTTGGTCAGGCATCTCGTCTTGGGACAAACTTTTGGTGATCCATTGACGACTTTAAAGGTATCATGATGATTAAACACTTATTGAAATACAAAATTTTCAAAAATACGATTTTATTAAAATACTTCAAATATGTAAAGATCATAAATTTCACTCTTGTCTACCCCGTAAGGGCCTTAGTGTGAACTATGATAATATAGTGTTCATTACTTTTTGTCTATTTCGATCCCACGAAATATACTCTTCTGAGAACCAATAAAAAGTCGAGTAACCTCAGCATTAAACGCATTACGCCTAACCGAAGTTTCCAATCCTAATTCGAAACCACCGATCTCAATATTCTTGTATAATGTATGGACAGCCAATACAAGTGGAAGAAATTAAAAAAATAGGGCAAGATCGGGAGACAACAAGGCCCTTACATATTGATGAAAGATTTTTTCATACATTTTTCAACTTTTCAACTTTCGAACATTGACTTATTTGAAAACTATGAAATATGAGAATGCAAGCATACTCTTTTCTTATAATATGTTAGTTCTAATAACCGTATACATGTATTTAATCGATATTTCTTGTGATAGCAGGCTGTCCAGATCACCAATCTATAGGTATATATTGAGATCAGTGTTCGAAACGTACGTAAATATTTAGTAATATTAATAAACTTGAAAACTTCGAATCATCAACTGTCGTACCCATTACTTTTAACGACTATAACGGTCTACAGGATCAGCAGTCCATTAGCAACGAGGTCAGCGATGGAAACGTCACCATTAGTTAATTACCCGAGATGACAGGGCAGACGTCCTCCTACTTCTTGCGGCGCAGTCACGGCGCGCGTGCTGGGCTGTTTTTGCCGGTGGCAGCGGCGCGGGCCAGATATTGAAATAATTGCTTTTCCAACGGCACGCCGTGCAAATGACATTCGAGATGGAGGTCGTTTTTTTACACGACCACCGATTACAAAATGTTTGGTTTTAATAGAGTTTTGAGCAATAACTTGGAACTTATTAACGGTACGTACGAGCAGGCACTTGAAATTAGAACAAAAGTTTCGTTTGAGTTTTGAACAACAATTTTAAGCGTTTGAAATTTTAAAGTGGTTGAGACACAATATCAATTTTATTGGATCACCGGTAAGCATATAGGTACGGTTACGGAGTATGAGTTCTCAGATTAGATGAAATGTTTCGAATTGTAGATAAGAAGCAGTAAGAAGCTTGGAGTCAGGAAGGCGGTGTTTGGTTACAGACCTTACCGTAAGAGCTGCGCCTGATTTCTCTCCGGTTGTACCGGATTGCCATCTACAAAACAAGGATGATGGCATATACACATCAAGCTTTCTTTAGTAATACATATGTTTTAAGAGCTAGGGTGCGATCGCGTTTAATGGCTGGACTGACTGACAAACGGGCGATGACTGAGATCGACGTTAGTCAGTGATCATCAACTGATCAATTGCATATGCTTTAAAAATACTAAAGTTAATAATAAAGTTAAAAATCAGAATATACAAAAACGTGTGTGTCTTTGACCACACAACTGAAGTAAAACTTAATTATTGATTTAATACACACATTCTTTGCCCTAGTTGTAATGACAACATGTCATATGATATTTTTAAATACATTACAATTTTACTTGAATTTTGAATTTTAATGACAACGCCAGCTTACTCTTTTGCTTCAAAACGTCTTTAACAGCTTTACCAACATACAATTTGCATACATTTCGACTACAATTAAGTAGCACTTGACATATATACGCAAGTAACCACATGGTAAGTACATACTTATTGTAATTGTGACATAGATCATAAAAGGTAAGGCGCATCATAAAGATTGTCGCTGTAATGGCGAGTACACTCGTTGAGATGTTAACTGCTTTACGGCAAACATTACTATTGTTATTTTAATCACATACCTGTTAGTTATACGGTAGATTTAGCTTCGTTTATTTACGAGTATTCTCTCGTATTCACAATTACACGAGATATACCTCAAACATAGCAGCTATGCCCTAATTTAAAGAGTAAAAAGATGCGAATAATTGTAATGCCATTTCCAATGTAAGAGGTATTGGCATGCCAATACAAGCTGTTTTTTTTTTCAATTTCAACCGAATTGTGTTTTTTTCTGAACTTATGCAGTGGAAGCACCACAACACCATCGGATTGCGGTATGTTGAGCTAGGGCGGTATGACTGGGCCTCCAAGACAACATGACTTTGCTGTGACTTTGGCTGAAAGTAGGAAGTGCCTCTCTCTCTTACGTGCTGTGTCACGTAAGAGAGAGAGGCACTTCCTACTTTCAGCCAACTTTGTTAGTGGCGTGAAAATCTCTTGATGTATCTCCTCAGCTGTCGGCTCTTACAATTAGTAAAAACCACGAAGGAAGTATGAGAAATGTGCACGTGATGATTTGCCTCTCTCGTAGTTATATTACAATAACCTAACGGGTTAACTGCTTGTCCAGTTTCGTTAGATGTACCTAACCTCTGATAAACCTCTGACTGATCCAAAGGAAACTTGTGTGATTTTCAAAACAAACTGCGAAATTTGTCCATGTTTTCCTTGGCTGCGGTGTCTATATGCACCATCTCACCAGTTGATGCAACTGCCCGTGTGCCCCCGCTATAAAACCGCAGCACCACCGGGCCCACAATTAAGGCCCCGCGTCTGGTAACATGTGGGCTGGCCGCGCGGTTGTGATAATTCGTGAAGACAATAAAACTGTTAGCGACGTCGGGCTTATGACTTAATGAGCCAGCGCAGTGGCAGTGTGGTGTTAAAATCTTAAATTGTTGTGTGAACTTTCACAGCCATACAGCCGCGCCTACAGCCGGACCGTACCGTATATCTGTAAGCTGCTGTGTAACCACAGATCGTGAGGTCCCGGGTTCAAGTCCCAGGCTGGAAAGTATTTCATAACAGAATTTCAGGAGTCTGAAGACAGAAAGTTGAATGTGACTGTTCCATGCGTGGGAGACGCCGATGATGAAGTTGTTGGTCCTGCTTCTGATTTCTCTCCGGTCCCATTGGAATAGCTGTGAGAAAAGACTTTGTAGGTTCATCTGTCTGAGTATCACTGCCAGAATTCGTGGCATAAGAAACTGCTTGACGGCCTGTTCAGGCGTTTTATAATTTCATCTTGTAAACTTGCGCAGGAGGCTGAGCATCTAGGCTCGGGTTAGCAACACACCATGACCACCTTGGGTGTCTGTAGGCGACGGCATTTCTTATCATCAGGAAATCCGTTTGCTTGTTTTCCACTAAAAAAAATAAATAATACCTACTTCTTGGTGTATCTTTTAGTAGTATTTCGTATTGATTTGATTCAGATTAAGCTTTACGTGCCTTTCCTGTATACAGACAGATTGTACACCGGAAAGGAATTTGAAGGCGTTAGTCGTGGTTAGGTTAGGTTAGTAATTTAACGCGTCGCGTAATTGTGATAAACAACGTTAGGTTGCCCAGAAACCTAGGTTATCTAACTACACAGCAGTTCGTGTTGAAGTATTTGCTTGTGGAATTAAGACACTAAAACAAAGTAAACATAGTAAGAGGTAGTGTCACACTCCATGCTTACATACAGCCGAATTTTGCCGACACGTCCGGGGAGGTACCTCTCGCTTACACGAGACTGACGTAAAGTGACAGCTGGTGTGTAAGTAGCCGATGGCCCATTGAGGTAGGAGGAGAAAGGAGGGCAGCGCATCTGTGCAGCCTCTATGCGGATGTCTATGGGCGTCGGTTGTCATAAAAATCTTTCCGACTGCTCGTTTGTCCTCCTATACCATAAAAAAAGAGAGGGTCCACTGTATGATTATAAAATGAGTTGTGAAAAATATAATTAGATATAAATAAGACTTTACTAGTGGTAGGTATTGATGTCGCAAATTTATTAAGAACGAATAAATGAAATAAGTTCTAAAGGAGATTAAACACGAAATCACATTACAAACATGCTTTACTAGTAATGTTGTTTCTCAAAACATTACAAAGAGTTCTGTTCGCTTGACACTAGTGTGGCCGTTATTCCATGCAGACGAGGGACTATCGAACCTTAGTGCCAATGCGCCTGTCGCCCTGTCGATTTTGATTGGTATTTGTGGTCATTTTGCAATCCAACCAGCTGTTAGGTGGTTAAAATGATTAACTGATTTCATCAAAGTGAATATTATTAAACATTGTGTCAAAATATAATTACTATTGGGCATTATTTTACGACAAAGAGTACATGACAATTAAATCGTATTATATCCTCGCTATTAAATCCTACTAATCCTACTAATGTTATATACGCAAAAGTTGTACGTTTATTATTCCTTACTCAAAATATATGGGTTTGGTTAAAATTTGACAAAGATATAGATTAGATGAAATGATATAGTTTTTTATACTATTTCCACTTTGTATTGATTCAAATACCGGTTTCGATAAATCATCATCAGGCACACCTGAGGATGATTTATCGAAACCGGTATTTAATAAAAAGTGGAATTAATAAAAACTATAAAACATTGATTCAATAAAAAGTGGAAATAGAATGAAAAAACTATATTATTTCATCTAATAAAATATGAATTACCATAAAGAAGTGACAATACATTCCATCAACTATAAAAGATATATATTACAATACTAAGTTACGAAAATTTTCTCCTCATCTGTCTGTATCTTCATCTATTTACCTCGAAATAAGCGCTTCTTTTGCAACCGCAGCTAGCTTATAACAAAAAGGTAAAATTGAATTACAATATCAACATCATAAATTAATCGTTAAAACTACAACCATGTAATTACCTCATCAAAGTTATTAACTAATAAACATTAACTATA
>LUGF01019992.1:178619-191249 GCA_001625245.1 Calycopis cecrops
ACAGCGGAGCGCTGGACTGCCTCAAACCCGGTGCACTCACGACTTGGTTACGGTGTCGGGGAGCCGCTGGATGCAAGTGGCTCGCTATAATGACTTATGATGCTCTATGGGGGAGGCTGATGTCCAGCAGTAGATGTTGATGATCCCCGACTGATGAGGATGATGAGGCCTATCATTTAAGACCCTAAAAATTATATACACTGCGACTTATCTAGGAACCATATGCTACGGATCTCCAGTGTGGGCAGACAGGGCTACTATAGGCGCAGCCAGGCGTAAACTACTACAAAGCCAAAGAATAGCATTAATATTTTTATGTAAAGCTTACCTCGCCGTCAGCACGGAGGCCTTACCAGTTCTTGCCGGAGTTATACCGGTTGATCTTGAAATTCAACGTCGAGCAGCTATGTACTCGAAAAATATCTCTCACCCAAACTTTGTAGGACCCCAAGACAGACAGATAATAACAAACTATTTAATTCAATATATGTAACCACCCAAAACTTAAATAATGAATGGCAAGATCGTTGGTCTAATACAACTAAAGGACGTCACTTATATAACTTTTTTCCATGCGTGCGAGAACGATTATAATCTAAACCCAGGCTCGAAGTTGATCATTATGTTTCTCAGTTTCTCTCTCGCAAACTCTTTGGTTTTGAACTGGTACTGTCACCCCATGTGATTCCTCAATAGAAGGCGACGAACATGAAAAAATCGCGCATCACATCCTATGGGAGTGTAATCTTTGGCAAGCTGAGAGAAATGTACATAATGCTCGATAACATTCGTAGTGTTACCGGTATAGTTTATTATATCGACTTCATGGTCAATTTTTAGGGAACTTTCATGCGTTCAAACAATTTTGTCATAAATATTACTGGCAGCAAATAAATATAATACAATCATAAGAATACACCTGATAACAACAAAGTTTCCATATCAATTCATTTATTCATATTTCCGTGGTGCATAGTAGACGGGCTTCACCTGGCTGTTCTCTTTACTTCTGGGCTTATTTAAGTGACTGCAATCTGTCTGCAATTGGACTGTCTCCCGCTTTGATTAGGGCGGTAAATTGGAATTACTTCCTACTCCTCCTATTTTCTTCTGATTAAATTCATTGCGGGTCCCAAGACAGATTTAGCTTTTCCCTCGGGATACCTGCGGTGGGAACGAGTGGTGGGCCATTTAAAAAAAATGATGATGATGATGATGATGAAATGCCAAAATTTTAATTTCATTTTACTGCTCATAATATAACTACAGTCGTATTCAATAGTAATGATCAGCCTCTAGCTGTCCAATAAACGTGGACTTTCAAAACACAATATCAAGGGTCGCGCAAGCGTCCCGAGCGTGGTAAGGTTTTAGTTAACACTGTAACTATAAATTTTATAACCAATTAATTAATTACACGCCTGTTGCATTAAGAATTCACACAAACTGAGTTATGATCTAAAACGTAATTTTATTGATAGCGTCCGTCGTAAATTACTTTAACTGTTCGTAAACATCATTATGAGGGTATGTTGTTAATGGTAAAATGATTTTTATGTTCCAGGGCACAAGGCTACAATTACATTGCATCTATTGGTACATTCCCTTCAAAATTATAATGTGTGATTATGACTTAGGACAAAGGTAAAATTTCTTAGATGTTTTTTTATATTATAGGAGAACCAACAAGCAAGCGAAGCCATTGGACGACTACTGAGACTCCATTACTGTCATTGGGATTGCTATTCACAAACTGCACGAAACGCGAGAGCATAACAATCACTTTTATGTGCGGTATCATGTGAGGGAGAGGTACCTCCCCGGTCGAGCTGGACCAATTCAGTCACTACCTCCTAATACATTCAGATTGGCAGTAAAAATGAGTAGGTAAGCTCTAAGGCTTACCTGGTAGGTACTTAGCCAGTTTTAGCAGTAGAAAATTAGGTGATGATAATAATAATGGGACAAGTAATGCCTGTTTAGTTTTTACAGCGCTATTGGTGTTTGATATAACATGAGTATACCAACGTCATAAGTGTTGTAACAATCAGTCGATAAAAACTTGTTACAAAAACTCAAAAGCGAGCGGTAATCAGGTACAGTTATAGCGAATTTCCTGTAACAATGTAACATTTGTTTTACTATTGTTTTGTGTTCTTTAATAGAACAGGAATTAAAGGTTAGGTGGTGATGAAGTGAAGTTCCTAGTGTCTCCCAGTCGGGTAGGACGAAGGTATTATTTTTCGAGTCCATGTATGCAGATTTTTTGTTCCCTGCTTGTCGTTAGATTCGTCTTGGTGACACAAGAGACACTCGTAACATTAAGCAATATAAACAGTCGGATTTATGTTTTAAATTTAATGTTGGGCTGTTATTAGATATGTTGATCTAAACTAAATTATAATGTATGCAGCTGTAAGCTGTACGTTTATAGTTGATTAATAAAGTATAGAATTAATTGATTCAGATATTAGCAAGATGATCATAATATGAATATTATGATTACATATTTAATCAATAATAAATTATAATTCCACTTGTAGTGATGATCTCTTTAGTATTATAATGTAGCGACTGCAGACCAAGGATATACATGTCTACATTTAGCACTAGCGATACGCCCCGGCTTCGCACTTGCTGTCAAATCTCGGGCGGTATTTTTTAAACTTTTTTTGGCAATAGAATATATCAACGCGCCCCATAATAAAGTGGTAATTGAAAACGGCGTTTAAATCAATGCGACTTAAACACTGGGGCGGCGGGATTACGTTCCTTCTGTCCCGGGGGAGAAAAAGTGCCTCAACTCTATCAACTATCCGAAGGGATTTGATCAAACCTCGCCCTCCAGCGTGCAGCGTGTTGACAGTAATTGATTGAAACGCTAGTACTAACACGCTTCTCACGTGGAGCCCCAGAGGAATTTCATTATTAAAAATTAAGTGGAGTGGACTCCCTTTGACTTTTAAGAGGTTAACTTCCGATGTTTGATTATGATGATGTATTTTATTAGGAAATTAAATTATATGGAAATCTTGGTTTACATTTTTTAAGAGCGCAACTGTGACGAGAGTTAGGAGAGTTGTAGGAAGCTAGGTGACATATATAAAAAAATGTTTATATCTTAATTTAATAAAAATAACCAAAATATTATAACTGTTGGGATAATCACTATGTAACAAAAAGCAAATTTACCTATATAGTTAGTATTAACTATTAACAAGTTATTCAAAATATTTTTTAATGTATTTATGTAACACAAAGCAAATTTACCTATATAGTTAGTATTAACTATTAACAAGTTATTCAAAATATTTTTTTTGCAATTGTTCAATGACCATTTAACCTAGATACACCTATGATCAAAAAGGTAAATGCGAACGTTTGTATGTTAGTTCGTTAAAAGAAAACTAGATAAAAGATTACTCTAGCACTTTTTGGCACACTTTTGGCACAGATATTAGGAAATAACAATAAATATTAAGATAAATAATAAATCTACTAGCAATAATATGAATGTATGTCTGAAATAAACGTATTATTATAGGTAATTTATTTTACAGAAAGCTACATATAAACACAGTTTTTTCCCGAAATATAATGACTCGGGTAATTTTAAAACAACTTAACTTTTAAGTACCTATTGTATTTTTTTAATTTTACTGAAAAATAAAAATAAATATTGCGGCGCACTGTACGATGATAGTCAAGTGAATTTAAATGATTTATATTATTATTATAGTTATATGAACCTAAAGGTTATTTAGTGTTTGCAATATTCTAGCTAATTCGGTATCTGTGCAAGTCTAGGCGTGAAATAAAAAACTTTCTCTCAAGTTAGAGGCGAATTAAGTTTAGTGACAAGTTTTTAGGTTATACATGTATTTATGGAACCGCCATATTCATATATCAAACTTCATTTACCTGGTTATTTTTGCATGATGTGCGCAGCGAATATGACAAATCTCAAAAGAATATTTGACTCTGTTAAGGTATAAAGAACTCTTCTCATCATTTTCTTACACATTGTAAATATTAGTCATAAGTAGTAATAATAATGTAGTAGTAGTAAAAGTAATATAAATGTAGTATAAGATAAAGATTACAGTTTTAGTATTTTCGTTATTTGCTTCTTAATGCCTGCGGGACTTAGGTAATGTAGGTACCTATTTTGAAGTTTTCGCATACAATCACAGCAGCAGGGTAACAATTGGAATTTAATTTTTGTTATAAGTTTAAAGTTCTACCAACTAGGCCTCGCAGTTTTATTCCCGTAATTTGTACAAGCTAAAATTGATTCTTAGGATTACGATTCTTAAGATTTTATACATATTTTTGATTAATGTGTAGGTCACAAAAGAACACCGACTATCAAATTGCAACTAGATCAATATTGTTATTTTAACTGTGTGTGTGTTAAACTTATTAGTATCAGTCACTTACTCGGTATGTAAGGTCTAAGGAGTCAGGGCAATGTAACTACAGTAATACCCCGACCTACACGAATTTGGCTCGCCGTTACAGCTCGACCCCAACTACCACGTAACTTCGAAGTATCACTGTAGATATTTATTACCTGAATGGGCTCAGGTAGTAGTAGGTAATACTTAGTAGTTAGGCTTCGTCTGGATAAATAATACCTATTATTTTTTTTCGGGCAAAAAAGTTTAAATATAATATTCCAGATCAATATCACTACTATTTTTTATCCCCATCCATTCAGTAGTCGTGTGAAAGAATGACAAACATACATACAAAAATGCACATTGATAACATTAACTACTGGGATTTTGATTCCGCGGAAAATGCCTAAATGATTTTTTGCTTCTAAAGATATTAATTACATAAATATGTTTAGTCAGTTTCATATAGTATTCTTTTTGTGGTGTATGACTTTTTATGTGGCTTAATTTGTAACACGTGTAATATTAGTACATAAAAATAATATTAACTATGTTTTCTGTCAAAAGTACTAAATAATATGTTTTTCTTTCTTCTTTAGATCTATACATATATCCACATAAATGCCAACATATAATAAGCTGTATATATTATTGATATAAATCTCCCACCACAATATCTTCAAGTTAACATCTTCAAGCATACTTAGGCCTCGTTGAATAAACATCAATACATTGTTTATGCTTCCAATCATAAAAATAAAATCAGTCACAATAATAATAAGTTGAAGTAGTTTCAAAATAAAATCTAGTAAATTTTTAAGACTACCTCTATTAAGCAGCATTGTTTTAGAGATGTTCTTCTATAGAATAATAAAAACCTTTAAGCGAAATGTTTGTTACTTTAGGTGATTAGCAAGTTCTAGTTAAGAGCTCGTTGAAGTCTTTAGTTCGAGGATAAAGTCTTCGGAACAATCACTTTAAAATGAAACGGTTTAAAATATTTTCGTTAATTATTTTATTAATAAAATAATTGCAATTATATGTTAAACTAATAGTTAAAAGTGGTATTTAAATGTTAAATAATAAACAGTAAGTTTCGTATCAAGTTTTTTTTATTCTTTGGTCAAACAATGAATAGAAGGCAATTTTCACGTATCAAAGTCAACAGGGATTCGTTTCGGAGATTCGAACAAGAAAACAAACATATACAATTAACGCCTCGTTTATTTATATCTTTCAATCGCTTCAATATAATTTGTGTCCACTGACTATTTAACACTCACTGTACACGCTCTTACGAGAATAGATAAGTCTTTCAGGATTCTTTATAACTTTCGATTCGATATAACAAATATTTTGTACAATACGGCGGCGCCGGCTTAACCTATCTACTGAGGCTAACCTATACTATATTTACATCACGGTCCAATGTACTTTTTGGTATCTCAAAACTCCTCTCACTCCGTACACATACAATTTCACTTACATCCATACAATTACATTTTAAACTTAAACAATGATACATATGTACAACATGCTCAACAACGCGTCCCGACGGCACGCGGATATAGTACAAAACAAATGGACATACCCGAGCGTACGTCCACACGTGGACATACCCGCGTGCACGTCCACAACAAGGACATACTCGCGCGTACGTCCACGGCAACAAGTACACCCGAGTACCTCGATAACGTCAAAAAGGACATACCCGAGTACGTCGACAACGTCAAAACGGACATACCCGTCGGCATGTCCGGATAATCACTGATAACACAACAGTCACTGGGCGGGCGACAGCGCTCATAGCGGCGGGATGTCGATGTCGCACGCGAACGGCGACTCTCATATGAGCGAGGAGAGGCGCTCGCCGGCGTACCGCTGCTCGTCGGGCAGGTGGTACAGGTTGATGATCTGGTTGAGCTCCGGCTGCACGAACTCGCGCTTCATCTCGTGCTGCATATGCGGGTTGTACTCGCGCTTCATCTGGTGCTCGTGCACGTACTCGCGCTTCAGTACCGGCCCGGGAGATACCGCCTCAGACTTGGCCGACGAGTCGCTGGGCGAGTTGGACGCGCACGGTACCGGCAGCACGTAGCCGGGGGACGTCTGCCCCATGCCGTACGTCGAGGGGGAGGGCGACTGAGGCATGAAGGGGGACGGCTGCCCCCCGCTGTAGTAGCCGCCGCCGTAGCTGTTCTGCTGCATCTGCTGCATGTCGTAGCGGTACCCGTAGGGCGACTGTTGCTGGTATGCGTTAGGGTCGTGCATCACGTACCCGTTGGGCACGTACGGGTTCGCCATCTGGTACACGTCCCGCGACTGCTGCGCCGAGGGCGCTGAGGCACGCTGCGCCTCCGCCGCACCCATTAGGCCACCGCCCGTCAGGGGGTACTTCTCCTGCTTCTTGGCCAGCGTCTTTGTCTTCCTACGCGGCCGGTACTTGTAGTCGGGATGCTCTTTCATGTGCACGGCGCGCAATCTCTTGGCTTCGTCTATGAAAGGCCGTTTCTCCGTTTCGGACAAATCCTTCCACTGTGCACCGAGTCGTTTCGATATCTCCGAGTTGTGCATTTTGGGGTTGTCCGACGCCATTTTCCTGCGCTGGCCTCTCGACCACACCATGAACGCGTTCATCGGCCGCTTGACCCGCTCCGCGTTGGGGTTCTTGGTGGTGGTGTTATTGTTGTTGTTGGGCGGCTGGTGCTGCTGCTGCGTGTGGTGCTGCGCCTGCATCTGGTGCTGGTGGTGCTGCAGCGACTGGTGCTGCGAGAGGTTCTGCTGCTGAGGCAGCGACATCATGCCGCCGAGAGCGCCCAGCGAGCCGTAGCCGTGCTGCAGAGTGTGGTGCGGCACCGCGGCGTGCAGGCTGCCGCCCTTCAGGTCTGACTCCATCGTCAACATGTCTTCTTCCTGAGACGCGTACAGCTTGCCGATCCTTATTGAACTTTACACAATGAACATATGCACACGTGACCGCGGCGATACACGGACTGGCACGGTACCGTACAGTGCTGAGACTGCGTGCGTTGTGAGGAGGCTGCCGGCTCGGCGGAGGCGCCCGCGGAGGCCCCCACCCCTGGCCGGGGGCCCGCCCGGCGCCGCCGCGGCCAATGGCNNNNCCCCTCCCCGCGCGCGCCCCGCGCCCCGCACCGCCCTGCATTTTTAATCGCGCGGCGACTGAAGCGAGCGCCGAGCGCACGCCACGCCGCGCCGCCTCATGCAAATCACAATTTTGTTTGCCGACGGAAGATGTACCTCTCGACCTTAGCTCACACTGTAAACATACGCCGTGAAAGGCTATTTCGAGCTCGTTTCACTTGCGACTAAATTTACTACTTCATTTAACTTTAGATATTCCACAGTGTGATAAACATTAACTAAAATATAAATAAATACGTATGCATGGAAACTAGGCCAGCTATGTAAACAATATAATGACACTGAGTTTGGACAGCTGTGAGCTAAGTTCAAGGTCCTCAACAAACGGCTACTCCACAGTCATTTAGCCCACCAGTTTCAATTACTCGATTGAGTACCTAATAATGGGTATAATGTTCATCTTTATTAGTCATTAACACCTTCGACAATACCTTTATATATTAGCCAACAGTTATATCACAGCATTAACCTCTGCCACAGTTGTTTAACCGCGACAATGCGCCGGCAGCTCGCGTATTGTGTCCTAGTGTACACAAACACAATTCTTTGTATGACAATTTGTATGAGTTTTTGTGACATTATTGCTTAGTGACTTCTTCTATGGCCCATATTGTTACACCTGTTACACGAGAAGAAGCGAAAGGCTACTGAATACTCAATATAAAGCATTTGAAGGCACAACAGTTATTTTGTAGGCTTATTATTTGATAGAGGTGGTAAAACTAAAAGTATTGTTTTTATACCTAAATTTATAATGTAAAACAGAACATGAATATTGTTTTTAAAGACTACACAGTGTATAAATGGAACTCGTCAATGTTTATAATTAGAAATTATACGGAGGTTTTGGTGTACTATGTAGCATATCTAGACACACACCGTTATACCTAATAAACACAGATTAACTTTACTCCAAGTATCAAACTAGAATCTGTCAAATTCCTTAATGTTAAGCTATGGAATTTGACAGATACTAGTTTGATACTTGGAGTAAAGTTAATGTATGTTTATTATAACGGTGTTAGTGTCTAGATATAGTGCATACCTAATACCTATGCTTATTGTGTTCGTATGATGTCTAGCTGTGTTGTGGATAGGTGAAGAAGATCTCACCATATCTTACTAATATGTGTTATAAATGCGAGAGTTTGCCTAGTCTAAGTTGTCTTATCTAAGTTTGTCATTCTTTCATAGTTAAAAAAAAGTATTGGATGGATATGAATGAAATTTTGCTCAGACTTACATTACCTCATACATTATGGAATAACATATTATGTGAATGTACTAATAATATCAAAATTTAATAGATATATTTCAAGCGAGTGGAATCGCAGGACGCAGTTCCTAAGGTACCTATACCTACAATTGTAAAAATTAAGTAGGTTGGTACGTCAAGATCAATATATTTTTTTTGATATCAGTACCTAATATTTAGATTAGCAGCTACTATACCTAAGTAATAAAAAATTAGATATTGATACTTGATAAAGATAATTTAAACGTAGACAACTCCTCATATTTAGTAACTAATGAGTATTTGAAAGCTTTGGTTCAGTTAAATAGGTATGTAGTTTTGTGTGTCAGCTTACTATACCTACATTTAATAAGTTGATCTATTCTATGTTTGAGCTTAAGACTAACTTTTGAAATTTCTAAAAAATAATAATTTTATAAAATAATAATTATTTTAAGATTGTATGTATGTAGGTATAGCTAGAATACTGACTCACCAATCAGTGATGGCCTCATAAAATATACCTACGTTTTATCACCTTCAATTACCTCACCTACAATTTATTTAAAAATATAGGTTTTTCATACGTTGAAGTTTAACAGTATACCTATTGTAATAATAATTATCTACGTTATTATACAAAATATGGATGTATATGCCTAAATGTAGACTATTCTTCATATTTTATTCATTAAAGTATTTAGTCTGTAAGTGTGTCGTTCAACGCCCTCTATAGTATGTAATGTTGCGGACTGTAGGTATTTACAACGTTTTTTTAGAGGTTAATGTACTCATAGTTAATTTGTATAAGTCTTTTTAAATATCAGTTACTTACTCGGGACCTACATATAGGTAAAGCTTCAAAATTCGAAAGCTAACCAGATATTTATGGGAATCTGTAATCACTTACCAGCAGCTGCAACAACAAAAGCGTAGACTTTTGTTTATGAAAAATAACTTATAAGTTATATAGTTATGTACCTGCAGATACTTAGGTACATAAACACTTTAGTACCTACCTTGTCATAATTTTATTTTTGAAATTCCATATTATTGCTTTGACTTTTCAAAGATGGTACCTAATTGTAACAAGGTAGTAAAGTGAATACATATTATTGCTCGTGACTGTACCTAGTCATCTTCCTCTATTATACAGCCTCGTTACAAACTAAATAAACACACTAGTCAGTTGACGATATTAACATATGATTAATTTATTTTCGATTTCTGAAGGTGAAATATTTTTCGCTCTTTTACTTGTACATTTGAATATTATTATCTGTTGTAGATAGTGACAAAATTCTTGTATCCAACGTAAATGCGTAGAAATGATCAAACTACATGCCTACTAATACAGCTATTATGCATTTAATTTTATGGCTTGTAAAAATAATAGCAACACAGAGGATTAGTAGAGATAGTGTTGGAGCGTCTTATGTTTACCTGCGTTTGGCGATTCACGGAAAAGGGTTAGTGATAACGGTAATACGCTTAGGTACATGAAAGGTTGCCGACATACCAGTATATGCAAGCTATCTAATTCTGCTATGTACCTTGTGGAGTAGCCACGGATCGGCACATCTAAGTCTTCCTTGAGAAGCCTTTTGTTTCACTGATAATTAAATGATTATATTTTCATTAATGGTATTCGTGGACTATTCACACAGCGTTAGTCTAGTTTGGATGGTCTAGTTTAGCCTCATACTAAGCAGGTACCTACGTAGGACTTGTGACAGATACAAGATCCAGATCATCATCATCATCAGCCAGAAAACGTCCACGACTGTACTCGTATAAGATAACGGAAAAATATTTAATTTTTTTTACGATTGTTATTATAGAAGCACATATACCTAAGTACCTAACGGATATCCATGATCTGGGCCAGAGTTGGACCCATAATGGCTGGCGTAGCACGCATAGGTAATAAGTACCTAAAGGTATGTACCTACATTATCCTTGTAAGCGAGAGAGAGGTACCCAATCGATCCTGCTCGCCCAATTCGGTAATGATGGATTGCATGGGTTGCAAGGCCCTCCCAGCCTTTAGTAAGAGGTAGTGTCGAACTACAGCTTGCATGTAGCCGAATTGAGCCGGCACGACCTGGGAGGTACCTCTCGCTTACACGAGACCCGCGTGAAGTGACAGCTGTGTTGACGCATTTCGCGCGGTGTGTAAGTAGCCGGTGGCCTATGGAGGTGGGAGGAGAAAGGAGGGCAGCGCATCTGTGTAGTTTCTGTACAGATGTCTGTGGGCGTGGTAGTCATGAAAATGGCTCCCACTCCTCGTTTACCCCCCTATATCATAAAAAAAGAGCGAGATGATATCTTTAATATAATCTGGGAATATAAACAGACCTTATTGTGGTACCTAATGAAATTTAAATTTTAGGCCCAAGTATTGTCCAATTAGGAACCTGCATATTGGATATAAGTATAGTTTCTGTAAAAATCCATGTCTAGAAATTGTAAACAAATTGTTTACGGGTTAAAGTTAGTTTAAGGTACGGGGCGGCTGGTAGTTCTAACTTCGTAGGTATGGTATTTTTGTAATATATGGCAATGCTGTAAGAGGTAGTGCCATTGCATACGATTGCGAAGGCACACCGGGATCCTATGGCCCACATGATACAGCCATAAGGTACCTCTGCAGGATCGTGCGGTTTGAAAGTTTCCGGTGGTCCATTTTACGGGGGAGAGGAGGAAGTGTTTCAGTAGATATTGCTATTTCGGTACTGTAGGTGTACGTAGGTCGGTAGTAACTACGCTTGGCTACGTCATCGTAACTTAAAGAAGGCTCCATAAGTAAGAGGTAGGTATAATTGTTTAAATACTTTCTTTTTACAGGTTTTACCGCAGTAAACTTTTTCTAAAATCACAAAAACAATAGCGGCGCGATAAAGAATTCTAGGAAGTTGGTAAAACCGTTGTAAAACCTTGCGGAGTTTTACTCAGGTAATTTTTTTTAATACGTAACGCTAGTCGCAAGTGAACCGGTTGTAAATTATATGTTTACATAACTTTAGAGTGAGTCTTAGTTTCTAGAAATGTGCATTTTCAAGCTTGTTTATTTTTTTACATAGATATTTACTTGTTTCGAAATTAAAATAGTGCTAAGTGTAGTCAAATAAATTAATAACTAGTTTTAAACATTTGAAGAAATGCCTAAAAGTCTATTTATCAAATTTTTTTAAACTTCTCCTGGGACAATAGGAGGGGAGGAGGAAAGGAGACCAACTGAACAGTTGTACGGATGTCTATGGTCGTTGGTAGACGGTAGGCTGCGACCATTCCGTTTGCTGCTGCTATAAAAAGCGTTTCTAAACGATCAACAATGAGAGACAATGAAGATAAGGTGAAATAAAACAACAGTTACATATAGCATATTTATTGTCAATAAAACACAATATACTCTTATTTGTCTAATCTAAACTCAGCTACAAAATACTACGTAACTAAGCACTTGGGTCCGGTCTCACAGGTATTAAGTATCAGGTATTCACTTAACAGATTTTTTGCAGTCGCAATTTGTAGTTACTTCCCAATAGGCTAATCGGCAGTTTAATAGGAACCTCTGTAAACGGTCCTAAGTGTGTAAACCGGGCATTAAGCCTATGCGTATTCACAAGCATCTCATAACGGATATACTTATTGATAACAATAACAACACACCTTGATGATAATAATTACTATGTTACTAAAATTAGTGATGTATGAAAAGATCAACATTTCTTCTTTTTTATGTTCCTTTAGTCTAGTTAAACCTAGTAGGTATCTACATAAAAGAATAAATAAATTTAATAAAACGGAAGAAATAAATTGTAATTCTTATGC
>LUGF01019992.1:203978-214005 GCA_001625245.1 Calycopis cecrops
GGGTGTTGAAGTTTATATGGATTTTGCGGTTAAAACCGCGGGGCACAGCTAGTTTGTGTAATAAATCAATAATTAAATTTTACTTCAGTTGCGTGGTCTAAAGCACCTTTTTCACGTGTTAAAATGCGTGCCATGGTACGCGGACTCTACCACGTAGACACCAACGTATGCCAGCTTTACAGCCGAGAGGCGGAGCGGTCGCTCCCATCGCGCTGTTGTAGTACCTACTATTAGAATTCAGATATTCATTGACGTAAGCAAACGGGAACAGATCGCAGTTAACTAGTAACATGGTACTTCACTTTTTTAAGTAATCGTCTGATTTTCTTCCCGTTGCTGCCATTACTGCTGCTAGTGAAATGTGGCGACGCTATACTGCAACCAATGTGGCAAGCAACACGATCAGTGATAAATAGATACAGCTAAGCCTACATATGATCTTTGTAAGTGTATTGATGAAAACGGAATTGGAGTACTTAGCTACGAAATTAAAACAAAGTTTATTAGGTAAATATTTTTAATCGACAACAAACGACTAATTAAGGATTTTTTGGCATTAAATGAGCAGCGGGTCATCAAAGGGTATGCGACGAACGACGCCTAAAAACACTAAAGGTACAAGCAAATTTTCAAAAAAAAGGTACAAAGAAAGTTATTTAGTCTTCCTTCGTCTAATTCTCCATTTGCGTTTTCCGGATCATCACACAGTTATAGTAGGTAGGTAGATATATAATTTTACTCTGATATTTCTCGAGATCTAATTCCCCAAAGGTGGCGCAGGTACGCCATTGCACTTACAAGAAACCAACATTAATTTAAGTCAAAATGGTAAAGAAACAATTTCCAATATCGCCCAATAACACGTGCATGAGGTCAGCACATTCGGCGCGCGATCGCGGTGTGATACAGCGCCGATCGATCGTATCGCGGTGACGAGGCGCTATCGGCGATTCGAACGGTCCGTGAACTGTCCAGATCGAAAAGGGTACGAATTATCATTGTTTAGATTCCTTAACGAAATCATAAATCGTTGCTCGATCAAATAGAAAGCGAGGAAACGTTCTAATTTCATCGCAACTAACAATTACAATTACAGGTTACTTTGTAGGTAACTTTTCTACAGATAAAGACAGTTTGCAGCGGTAAAAAAGTTATTACCTAATTAATATTTTAGTAAACTTAAGAAAGCTTCCCAAGTCACATGTAATTGATAGCTTAATAACTGATTAAGCTTTAAATATTTATATAATATAAAATATAACAAACAAACATAGAAACTTTCTCATTTATAATATATTTATATATAAATTGTTTTAAGCTTTCACGATTTGTATTTATACTCTTGACCACAGCCGTTGCATTACGGCCGAAACGTCGAGAGTGGAGGTAAATACTTCGATTTTATAACGCAATTAAGTCCCGTTTACAGTATACTAATATTTATATATAATATTATTACGCAATGAACCTGGAAATGCAGAATGAGTGGTTAACCATTGGCGAGTTTTGTATCCCACTAGCTCTGAAGTGGCGTACCTTATTACATGACTGGTCGCCCGCCTTACTGAAATTCTACCTAAATGCCTTCCAGATGACCCTCCCAGATCAGAGTAACTTAGTAAGATGGGGAAAAGCTTCTGAAAAATCTTGCTATACTTGTGGTGAAGCAATAGGTACGGCCAGGCATTTATTGGTGGGGTGTAAGGTGCTTCTAGATAGGGGTCATTACTCACGTCGCCATGATAGAGTAGGTACTACAAATCATACGTGAAGCTGTTAGTCTCTCGGTAGCTAGAGCCCAAAAAGGATTGACTATAAATAGAAGAGAAATTCGCTTTGTAAAAGCAGGCTCATCTGTACATTCAAAGAGTAATAAGCCCTTCTCAATCCTAGGACCTGCACCTGATTGGATCATCTTGATGGACACGTATGAAAAGCACTATAAAATTCCAGAGGATGTTGGTGTTTCGTCATCTAGACCAGATATATTCCTTTTTACCCGAAAAAATAAACATATCATCCTTATAGAATTAACGGTACCGTGGGAAACAAACATACCTAAAGACCATGCAATAAAATCAAATAAATACTACGATTTAATAAATGTACTAACCAAAAATGACTATACGGTTAATTTATACGCGGTAGAAGTAGGAGCGAGAGGTATACCAGCAAAATCTCTCTACAACCTACTAAAAGACCTTGGCCTGTCGAGAACTGCAGTAAGTTCTACTTTAGAACGAGTATCTAAAGCTGCATTAGCAGGCTCCTATGAAATATGGCTAGGTAGGGGGAGTAAGCCTGAGTAGTAAAGGTGAGTGTTGATGATCATCACAAAGAGGCCTCTTAAACCTACACCCGGAATCACAAGTCCCGGGGCTACTCGGGGTTACTTCCTCTGCCACACGATGGACCCGGCACCCGCACGGTGAATCCATGGAATGCTAAGAAGTTCGTCTCAATGCGATAGTTTGGATGTTTGTTTGTTTGTTATTCCTTCACGCAAAAACTGCTGATCCGATTTTGATGAAACTTGGATTAACACAGAATAGTTTTATCCCGAAAAAATGTTCCTATGGGATGTCATGGGATGATTTTCCATTTTCCACGGGATCGAAATTTACGCGGGTGAAACCGCGGGGCGCAGCTAGTAAATCATAATTGTAAGTTATTGAAACATATTTTGTATTGGAACACTGGTTGTGAAAACTTTAAGTAATTCAATTATACCAATAATATTATATATCGTTTACACCTACGTTGATTTTATGATATAGAACTAAACAGTATCTATCTACTATTTAGTTGCGGTCTCGCCACACACCTAAGTATATAAAGTTTAACGCGTACGCAGTACCTACCCCGCTCTAAATCAAAGTGACAGGTAAGCAAATAGAACAAAACGCGCTGCTTCTAGGAATCCCGAGGTCTGCCCATAAATCACCGGCCTCCTGACAAATGGATTCTATGAGTTTTTTTTCCGCCACTCATTTATTAATAGGGCAAGGGAATGTTTCGGAAAACCAATAAAATGTGCCCCGTCATATACCTGTCCGCCGCCAGACAGCGTGGCTTTGTGCTTTCGCTTTTTTCTCCACCGCCTCGGCCCATGTGAAATACCGTACTCTCTGCTCTATTATTATCTGCATTATATTTTAATCACTTACAGAATGAATAAGGTTATTAACGTGTAATCTTAATGATTTTAATTCGACGTCAAATATAATAATGGTTATTACGAGGCGATTATTGGTTGAATTAATTTCGATGATTAAAAACATGATAGCTGATCGCTTAACGACTCCCAAATTGGATATCATTAGGAATTCTGCGTGAATATACCTGTATCTATCTATAAATCAATGTGACATATTTGCAAGAGCGTGTACATGGCTTATAAACTTTAATGCACTTGTAATATCAGCCATAAGACCTTGTGTTGAGGTTTATATTCGTTTGTCTTGCGGTGATATGCGTTTCATATGAAGATTGTATGCAGCTAACCTATTTTTGTGAATGGACAATTTTTTGTCCCGCGTCGTGTATCGGCTCACAAAGGTCTCGTTTAAGATATTTCGCGTGTGAAACGCTCCAGTCGCCATCTCTATTGTTCTCGCTAAGGCTTCGGTTACACGTTGATTTTATTTCCACTAATATAATTAATTTGAATCAAGAGTTTGCTGGTTGAACTCCTGGTTGCAAACTGCGACCAAATGTGTTTATCGCTCTTTTATATTCAGTGGTACTGGCAAAGGACACTGTAGTCACTTGTGCCTCATAGAGCTCATCCTCGATATCTGAATGAGTAGCGGGTTAATATCTGTCTATCCCTACCTCTACCGCTAAGTAAGAGGTAAGAGGTGGCAGTCGTAGCTGAAATTTCTCCAACTATATTGAAACTCGTTTTAGCTAATACATAAATGTGGAAGTCATTAATTTGGTAAAAATCTGTAATCCATCCAACTAAAATTTAAGGTAATAGGATAAATATACAAAGCGCCAACAAAGCCTGAACACGACCATATCAAAAACACCAAGTGTTAGGGTAGGTTGATAAGAGTCGCGAAAGTAGTCCTTCTTGAAGAAATCACAGAGGTTACATATCTTATACATTATGAAGCTTGAATTTTGTTCAGTTGAGTGTAAAGTTGTACAACTTCATTGACAGTTAAAAAAATTCAAACAATTCAAAGTTAGATATAATTGATGATTTGTATTTCTTTAAATTATTATTGTCATTTGTTTAATAATCCAATATTTTAAGCTGTTTGAAAAACTGAATTAGGATATTAAAGGCTCGCCTCATGCAAAACCGGCGCAACTATCGTCATTGCGGAAGCCAGCTCATAATCAACAAATGTTTATCACAAGTCTTATATGTTAGCATAGATGTAACTATCACTGAGATGATTATGAAGAATCCACCGTGTGTCCGTGGCATAAAGATAATATGTCCTGCGGCGGAGTATTGTAACAGGTACGAAGTGGAACCTGTCGCAGGAGAGAGTCAGTGATGTACCTCTCACCGCTGTGGTAATGAGTTGGCTCTAGGGTATATTTTGGCATTTCGTCACTGAATAATAGCGAGGATTGTCTGGACTGTTACGTGTATACGGGACACACGCTACAATGTTTAAGATCGAAATGATTGAGTCTGCATATCAATATATATTATATTAAACTGTATTTTAACTGTAATAATGTGTACATTATGAAAACATATTCTTTTCATTTCATTTATTGTGTCCATGTTTGTAATGTAGAAAAAGTAACAGTGACCACAAAGGTATCCTATAACCAGTAAATTGAAATACACGCAACTAATTAATGTACCAAAGGTGGTAAATTTTTTAATTATTCTTAACTTTCTTTTATTTTATTTAAGGTCTGACAGACCGTGACGCAATTTTGGGCTCCAGTTCTTTGTTGCGAGTTTCGGTTACCATTTATTATAATTATTACCTGTGATCTCTTGGGTACCTGTACTGTAACTGTACTCGAAGTTTGTAAATGTAATTGCTTTATCTGTTATATTAAAAAATATTTTTTAATTGATGTTTATCAGTGTCATTGGTCATTCAATGGAACAGATGTAGAATGTAGTTGGCGTTTTGATGTTTATTAAAAGAGGCTTAAAAGCCTTGTTAACACAAGCACTGTTAAACACTGATGATCACGAAGAATTAATTATAATTTATACTGACAGTGTATAAAATATCACTTACACACACAACATCAGTTTTTTTAATGAAGTCCTTGACACAGTCCTCAGCGTACGAAAAACATTAACAGCTAAACAGACAGATTCACTAGTACGATTACTGTATTGTAGCCTTATGTAGCATTAGCTACAAACTTTTGTAGCTAATGCTACATTTTATTAGCCCATTTTAATGGGTTGCTCCCTGCAGGACTACATACATGATACAAGGTACACATTTTCCCCCGATGCTATAAAAATAATATATTTTGATTTGAATCTTGGCCTGGATGTAGACTTTCTTGAGTATACTGACTTCAATACTCAAGCCCATAAACTGTAAGGGATTATCACAATATCTACATTAATTGTTTTACAGTAGAAAATAATTACCTATTTATAACCCACAATTTTATCACTAGTGTAGTGAAAATATTTGTTAAAATTCCATCAAGTACCATTTCTGGTATTTCACATGGAATATTATATTTCCATCACCAATATCATCGCCCCCCAATAACCGGTGTAAGTAACAGCTACAAATCCATAACATACCGAGAAATCACAGCACGACAAGTTTCGGTTCGCAAGGAACAAACCTTCAATATCTGTGATATATCCCGGCTACACTAATTTGAAACTTAACGTATTGTGTGAGGGTAGGCGTCCGGTAGTGTAGGCGCACGTGTTTTGCAATATGGACGTCATAGAGGGTAAGATTGGTAGGGCAAGTTGGAGACATGGGAGGTCAGGGCGTCAGGGCGCTAATGGCTGCGACAGGTAACACGAGATGAGACAAAGTGCATCGCAAATGACATCTGCGGGGCTCTCGTGAGGACTTAATGGCATTGCTATAATTAGATATATGCTTTACTGTCTTTGTACGATTTCTATGATAAATTTCTATATATCTTATAAGTTATTGTGTAGTATGTTAGTAAGTGTCACGCTGGATTGCAGTCGCATTGGTCCGGCAAGAACTGGACGGTACATCTCCCTTACACGTTACCTGCGTAAAGTGATAGCTGTGCTGTCGCGTTTCGTGCGGAGGGTAAGTATCATGGAGTGGGAGGCGACTGCTTGATTGTCCCTATACTATAAAAATAAGTTTGATATATTTTTGTGTAGGTATGTTTGTTCGTCATTTGACTCTGAACTGATGAAAGTGGGCACCGGTGTTTTTACCAACTTTTCCCAGATTCTCTAAAAAAATTGTTTTGGTATTACACGTACATACACGTGATAACAAATCTATGACCTAGTTTATTTTTATTGAAATAGCGACACAAAGTTATTGAAACAATATCATGGACTGCCTTAGGTACTTTGTGAAACATAAAATAACTCTATTGTATTGGCAATATTATTAGTTCAAAGGCACTTTAAAGTTTAATATTTGCCAAAAGTATTTTATTGTTATGAGTTTATGACATATATACATAATTATATAGATAAAGAATCATCTTTCTCCGTAGTCGTAAAAAACAAACAATTTAAGTAAAGTACATGATATTTCTCGAGACCAACACAATAAATTGTTAAAACAATCTAAGATTTTCTATATAAGTGTGCCTCCTTGCGTTGACGTACTTATTAGAACTTGATTTCCACTTAGTATTTGATGGCCGCCATTCAGTGGATGATTCATACAAAAAAAAAGAAAATAAAATATCCAAAAAACCGACGTAGGACCTCGTAATCCCGCTCCCAACAGGACACCTGTGTAATCCTTTCATCGTGCATATAATATGCCCTTAATGCCGCTGATATGCCGTGACATCTAACGCTTTTGTGATATTCAAAACCTTTTGCCTCCAATTACAAGACACGCTTTGTCTATACACGACATAGTTTTTACGTGTTTTTTTTGGTACAGAAGTCAGTGTTTTGAATGGTAACATGATTTAGTGTGATAAGTTTTGTTGTTGGACGATTTATAGCGAGAGGTGTCAACTTCATCACGGCTTTGAGGTTTGATAAAAACTTTTAAATTAGAATTAGTTTGTATTGTGGCGTTCTTCTCAACAAGAATATTTATTTTATTTTAAATTTAACTTATAAGATCGCTATATCGCCTGCTTCTACGATTTGGTTAATCATACGCGAACGAAAAAAAAGAGAAATCGTTTCAGATAGAGATTGTGAAATAGTTCCAATGGACTAAATATTAGGAATGTATAAATAAGAATTTTTAATTATTTAAAAATAGCTTAACATAATATATGCTCAATTCCTGTAAGACGAATCCTATCAAAATGCTTTAAGAGACTAGATTCCTCACCTACTACCTAAAAAGTATTCTCCATTTTTAAAATATTTTATGATAATTTTTATAGTGGCTAAGATACTCACACACTATAAAAGATTTTTCGGGAAAGTTAAAGAGGAGCATGATAAAAAATAGTTGAAAATATTATAGAAGAAACGTTTACAAACAATTTAAACACATTACGTTCTCAATATGGATTGTACTCCATCCCCCGACAGATGCGGGGTAAGGGGACAATATTATTTACGTAATAAAGTAATTCAATACACGCCCCCACCTTTACGTCAAATTATTTCCTCTATTATGTAATTTAATCTTATTTCTCACAATCGTGTGGCAATAACTCTACAACTGCTTATAGTTTTATACCAAATGTATATTGAACGATTTAAGCGATGAATTTTTATTTCAAATTTATTAGAAAGATCTCCAAAAACAATATTTAGTTCATTTATGAATGACTCAAAGTTATATGAACCAAAGATAATTTCTAATTATAAATGATATAGATGTACTTTTTACCGAGACGATTCTATCACATATTTATGCCTATCGATTACCTACGTCGTATCATACTTTAAAATGATGTTAATTGAACCTCTAAAAGTGTAATCTTAGTGTAGGTACATGGTGTAGGTAAATAGCAGTTATTTTTACGCGGGATCAAAGAGATCGCAGCACGACTGACGTCACTTCCCGTAAGATGGCGGCGTCGGCGCGATTGTTTGATGTGCTAGTAATGAAGTATGCCACCTCTCCCCGCTTCCTGTCTGTCGGGGTGTCAAGAGACAAACACTGTCTACGGCTATTGTCGGGGATCTTACTGGAGCGGTAAATACTTGCCGTGTATCTAATCAGAAGATTACTTATTAGAATTTATGTTCCACCCTGTTTGTTGTTAGTATGTTTTAGCACAGTTTCGGATGTACCTCCTAATTTTATATCTGGAAGTTAGGTGACTTTTTTTTTAATTAAGAGTAAATAGTCTAATCAATTTCCACGGTGTTACTTAATATGTTTTTCTTACTGCAACTTATTTATTGACACTGAAGTAGACATTCACATATGCACGAGTCGCACGCAAATATGCAAATTTTAGAAACAATTTGATTTTGATGATTTTAATCCTTGACTTTAGATAAAACACAAATTTAACTCTGAATAAAATCTGAAACTCATTACAACGGCTGTCCCTGATCGGCCAGTTTTGCTGTGAGACGGTCTCAGGCCAGAGAGAACCGCGTCCAATATATTTAACAGAAACGAGACATAAAAATAAGCTATATTGTTCTTCCATTTTTAAATTCTCACTCCATTTTGCTTGCGTAATAAGTCACTGCTGGACATAAACATATAATTATATCCAGCTTATGTAACATTGAATGTACAAAGGAGAATTGGATATTTTACAAGGTAACCAGTTTTAATCAGTGCAATATCATCAAGCGGATTTAAATTCAATTTCATATCAGCTGTATGGAGTGGTATAATCGCGTTACCCACTAGTGGGGATTACGTGCTTTTTAATAAAGTACCGGCAGGGGGCGACACTAGGGACATTTTTACACAAAGAGGATTACTTCGCCGGGTTTATCTCCACCTTACAGTTCGGCTTAGCCTTCTAAATACTCTTTGAATGTGTATTCTTGGTATTCTAAACTAATATTCTATTACGCGTGCATTATAAATTAAATTAATAGCATAAATAAGTCATTTACTTTGCAAAATCTATACATATCTTTAAACAAATCCTAAGAAAACTATTAAATCATATTATATAGACCTTGTAAAATGGGTTTCAAGCTCGGCAGCGTTTGTATTTTGACAAAGTTAGGTAGGTACCCACTGAGTCCTGTCTTTACCTATAGGAATAATATTTTTATTTCAGATTAGCAGCTAATTTTGTGGTAATTCTATTTTGCCCCACTGCTTTAGAAGGTCAAGGATTTGACATCTTTATTTAGTTTCGGGCAAAGAATAGAAAAAATTGAATGCAAAACAAAATGGATGGCCCTTTGTGCGAATAGAATAGACGAGGATGATGATAATGATGATTATGACGATGATGACATTGCAGCAGTGGCGGATCAGAGGCGAGGGGCTAAGATGTTCAAAGTGGCCGATCCATATTGGAAAATAGGATGCTCGAACCCCTACCCTTACGAGGGTCAAGCAACGCGATGGAGGGCAGCGTATGTCCATGTTTGCGATGGCGATGTCCATGGGCATTGATACTCATCAGGCTACAACATCCAACATATGCATTTTGCTAAATTAAAAACTTCAGACTTATCAAATATATGTCCCACTTACATCTAAAAGGTACATTTATACACTCCTTTGCAAAAAAAACGGGCACCTAAGCAAATAATCAATTAAGTGATTATTATTACGTTATTTGGTGATTTTAGGTAGTGATACCTTTATGGTTTCGTAAATTAATCACCAAGGAATCGTTTTGTGAAATCTAGCGTAACGTTTTGACTGGATTGGTAAGAAAAATGTAAAAAATCAAAACAGGGGTAGTTCACCTGCCCTGTAAGTAAAAAATGAAAAAC
>LUGF01019992.1:232593-246955 GCA_001625245.1 Calycopis cecrops
CCCTCTCCCTCCAGTGCCCTTCCAACAGGAACAGGAAATACTACCCTTCTATCGCACGGTCTACCCACGTCACGCCGCGAGACTTTTGAAAGAATTTTTAAGTAAGCTAACGACGAATGTTGAGATATTAAGTTTTGTGTTCATTTGCCGTGTTTAATTATAGTTATATATGGTATGGCGCTGAAAATATCGCTATAGCTTGTGGAGCAACTGTTCAGGAGCACTTATAGGCACTCATGCAGAAATGGGTGTAAGATTAGGTATGTATGAGTGTAAATTCCAAACTTAGTACATATTTTTTAGTTGTGAAGAAAGTAAGAGAGCGAGTGGTCATTTCATGCTAAGTAAGTAGGTACCTAATTAGTGCATTGTATTGCCTTGTTTTGAGTTCGTTTGTTTGGGCCACCCGGAGACCTCAAAATCAGATGCGAATTTTGAGGCCCCGGCGAATAGCATCAACTTACTGCGATAAATAAAACGAAAAAAGCTCTAAATTTACGGAAATAATCATCATATGCGTGATACTCTTAAAAAAATGGTCGACATATTAGTTTCAGAGGTCTGACACAGCTCGCCGAACGATTTCCGGCCATATCTCCATGTTGGACTTTAATTTGGAACAACTACTTTTTTATTTACACAAATGCCTTGTCTTTTACTATTACTATCACCTGTTCAGCCGGAACCACTAAAGCTAATGAAAATGTATTTATTACTAGCTGCGCCCCGCGGTTTCACCCCCATAAATTTCGTTGCCGTTGAAAATAGAAAATCATCTATGGCATCCCATTGGAACATTTTTCGGGATAAAAACTATCGTATGTGTTAATCCAAGTAACCCTCTATGTGTGTGTCAAATTACATGAAAATTGGTTCTGAAGTTTTTGCGTGAAGGAGCAAGGAACAAACAAACGTACAAATTTTCGCATTTATGATATTATAGTAGGATTTAAAATATTATCATCATCAGTTCTTCTTAGCCCACTTCAAATTTCAATTGTCAATATGAAAGTCGGCAAAATATTGTACAAAACGCAAGAATTAAAAACGAATCTGTAAAACTTATGATTGGTAAACAAAAATCATAGCTGCAAAAAAGCATTAAGCACTTTTTCTTCGTACCCCAAAAAGTGAAAGTGTGTGGGGCGGCCCCGGGGCCCCGGAAGCGGCGCTAATGCATCCGAATGCACCCGGACCCGAGTCCCTCACGCAATCAATTCATTAGCGGCCCATTGTTGCCCGCGCGCTGGAGATATCATGTATTTGTTTCATGCGAACGATAACTTCGCGTCTTTAAGCGTGGGCACAGGTTTTAAGGACTTTCCTATAAGTTCTGTTGATTTGTGAAACTTTTATAAGCTCATGGGTGAAGGGCAGTTCATCTTCATGTACGCAAAAGATGTTACGTGGTAAAGTGTTGGATCGATTTGACACTACACTCTTACACATGATGGCACTCCTTTTATGTTTTCATACAGTGCGCCTTTAATCGTTTTATTCTAGACTAAACGTCATAAAGGTTTGCCTAAAGTACAAGAAAAATCTATTTCTTTTGTTTAGACAGTACGTAACATTTGTGACTAGAAGTAAACGTGTATTTCAATTCCGTAAGTTATTGTCTTCATTAAGGTGAATAACATTCTGCTAGACTTTGTCTTCGTTGTATTATTTGTCATTGTTTTCTGGTAAATTATATACATTTTAGACATTTTCACAAGTTGAATGTATACTACATAGTATAAAACAAAAAAAAACAGTCGCTTTCCGCCGTCTGTGTAGATACTTAGATCTGTAAAATTACGTAACAGATTTTCATGTTTTTTTTAAGAGATAGCGTAATTCAAGAAGAATGTTTATATATGTATAATAACTTAATTTTTGAACTCCAAGCAGGCGAACTTGCGGGCGAAAGCTAGTATAATTATATATTATAATCTGTAGACTTGTAACGCACGTCGTATATCGCACCACGTTTGTCTAGCTTTGTTTAAAGCAGCGTGAGAACTTGTGTACTGTGTTGTGTATCTACTGACTGACTTATTAATATTCTAAACTAATTAGTTATTAGTCGAAGATGATCTCAATATTGAATATTTTTACTACTCTGAAATAATCAGTGCTTGGATAATAATTGTTTGTTTTCAGTAAAATAAATATTGTACCTTCAATCATCAACTAACTGCATGATTCGAACCTGTGACCACGTAATGTGCTACACCACTGCACCAATCCTTTTATATTTTTTTTCTTCGATTTATTTATTTAAAAAGGAATTCAACGAACGGTATTACAAGCCCACTTATATCAAACACATCGCGATATGAAACAGCACACCAACTACATATCTTATTTTTCTTCGCCTTGTCCTGTGTATTTTTATCGGAATGATATATTATGTTAAAAAATAATATCCCCAAATAAAAGTCCGGAAGGCTGCACTTTAGCTACACGATTTGCCCATTTATCCGCTGGCCGTAGAAGGGTTCTGGGATTATAGGCCATTGCGAGTGGTTGGAGTACGGCCACGCTTTAAACGACTAGTTTGTATTTAAGTTATGAACTAAATACTTTGTGTTTCATATTTTGCAGCTTGTTTGCTGTATATTTTGAATATTTCTTAAGGCCCAAGCCAATTGATTGTGCTGGCAAAATGTAGTGGTTTGATTATTTGTTTATGACGTCTGTAGCAAAATCGTCGTTTCCATGCAACACATTTCGTTCTCATCTGTTCATACCTTCGAACCATTAGCATAAAACAAGTAAAAATCCAAAAATATGAGAGCCTAAGAGAAGGTTGATTTAAATGGAAAATTGAAAATGCTATCTCTCAAGTGCCGTAAGACTAATCATTGTTTTAATTTAGGAATTTAATTGAAAATTTAAAGACTAATTTACAATACGTATTTTTTGAACTGCAAAATTATAATGTTAGTGGAGGAAAATGTATATAGATATGTGGAACTAAATTCTCTCTACCTGTCTCCTAAGGAACTGGCGACTACTGTTCTTTACTTGAGAGAGAGAGAAATATATTTAAGCTAGTTAAGGCTGTTCAAATTTAAACTATTGAACATATTACTTAGCTAAATCATATTTTGTTAAAGTCTTCAATGATAAGATTTTCTCTATAATCACAAAATTCCCGATATTGTAAAGAATTTGAAAGTCCACTATAATTTGGAGCAAGTGGCATATTCATCTATCACCTGACTCATAAAGGGGTAGGACGGGGTTGACGGAGCTTTTCTTATTTCAGCGTGCCCTCTTGGCGCCAGAAATACGGGAAGGTGCGACCTTTCGAGTAGGGGAGAGCCGCACGCCGAACGATGACCGATAGGGTCGCTAAAGGCAGCTTGACTTTTCGTGTCAATTTATTTGCGGTTCAAAATGTTGACAATATATTTTTATGATGCTTTCTTATCTTGTATATAAAATAATTTAGGCATTAAAATATGATTAGTACCACTAGTACAGGGGCTTATAGTTTTCTAATTTTAGATTTGCCTTCATTCTTTTTTCTTTGATAATATACCTACATTTACAGGTCAAATAGCGTGATACAGATATGCCATATAAATATATAACTATATTAGGTACCAACATACCCAGATAGAGCTCTTATTTAACAAACAGCTCTTTTATGAACATATTATAAAACTCTATGAAATATCGATCTGATAGGGCTTATGACTGATATACCTATTTGTGTTTTCTTCAACTACATACATATATAAAAGCTTTCCAGTCAAAGTTTAAAAAAATCGGTGGCACATGGGTCAAGGCTCTAGTGGAGTGAGAAAACTCTCCAATACATGCAATTCACCACATTTCAATAACTTCTACAAAGTATGAATGTTCAATTTGGAATGTAACTATTTAATTTGCAAATGTTTTTTTCTCTACAATATAAAAAATAAGTCTTCAGATACATATAACCAACTGCGGAACCCAAAGAGCTGAACTTTAAACATTCCCTGACTTTAACCTATTCAAATATATACATATCATCAATTAGATCATTGCGTCAAAACTAAAGCACCATATTGGTCGATTAGCTCTCACGTACATCAATATAACGTCATGCCCGCTTTACCTCAGCGCGACTACGAGAAAGCAATTGTTTTTAATACTGTTACAAACTTAGCCTGCGTCCTGCACGAGCGGTCCAGTCCGCCATAATCGTATATCTCGCCTTTGTACGCGGCTATTTATGGCCATCCTTATTTTTATTTTAATGCTGATGCGCGCGGAGCCGCCCAGTCGCCCAGTCGCCCAGTCTAGTCTGCAGCATCTCCACTGGATAGCGATCATTATATGTTTCTACGTCTGATAATGTTTAATTATGTGCTAAGCGACTCTTGCTATCGTGTATATTCGTTTTAATGAACTGCGTGAGAAAGAAGGTAATGTTTTTTGAGCGTGTGCATGTATTAGTGTCGTTAGTTGAGTTTTGATGACGCAAATGAGATTGGGTGCATGAAAATGTGTATGTATTTTAGGTAGACGTGTTTCAATTTAACTACTGATTACTCCTTTGAATTAATGTCCCAAATGTTAATTCAAAGGAGTATATCACATGTTGGCCGATAAATTAATTATTACTTCCAAATATTGTATTATAATTTCAATGTTAATTTGCTAGTTTAAGCTATAGGTTTTTTATTTTATAGTATAAAGGCCAAAAACAAGTCGGGGAGCCTTTTGAAAACTATCGACATCCATAATCATCCCCGATTTTTTTATGTAATCGTCTTACTTCTTATCTCCTTCTTTCTTTTCGTACTGTGGGCTATCGAAAACAGAAATAGTACGAGACGCGCTTCCTTCACGGAATTCATCAATTGGACCATTCGCATTCTTATACACCAGGTGAAATGGTATGAATGTATAACTATGTATAATCTAACTAGATTTTTTAAATCTTTATTAGTTTTAAAGGGGTTTTTACTCTTTATCCACATGGATACGCCAACCCCATCGTATCTTATTTATAGATGAGACAATTTAATCTTACAAAACAATTATCTTAAATAATAATTAATTATTTTAAAAGAGTGTCATCAATTGCAAATTTTTTTGCTATTTCAGTTTTTAGTTGGGCTAAAATACTCTGTACTACTCTGTAGCCCAACATCAAGGACATTTAAACTAAACTCCTCAGTCATTGATTCTTTTTGACTTTTGTTCCTGGCCCCATCCATCAGCAAATGTTGCACATCTTCAATTTTATTGCATATTTCTCAGTTCTAGTTAAATAGAACGAATACTTCCCCGATAGTGGCGGCCGATCCTGTAGCAAAGCTCTAAATTATAAAGTGCAATTTTATTGCAGTTTCCACAGTCGATGTCGGCGTGATTCTTGAGGCCGGGGGTCGGGCCCTTGCACAAACAATATTTCACGGTTATAAGTTTCCGATACATGAATTTTATTAACTTTCGCACCCCGCGCCGATGGAGTGTTTGTTTTACGCGTCATCAACATGCCGCGGCCAGTGGGGTCGCGTCTCGGTGGTGGTAATTCGATTTGGGTTGTGTTTGACGTCTTCTATTAGTGCTAATGGGATTTTAATATCAGTTATATGGGCGTTCAATTTGTTTTGCGTTCATTTGTTTTTCGTAAGAGGTTGTTATGGCGGTCGGAGGTACCTCGCGTAAACGTAAGAGTGAAGTAATGTATGTATATATAAATGTCTTGTCCGGTGATCCATTTGGACCATTTGCATAACCTCTATGTGGATTTTTCTACGCCTAGAGGTCGCTAAAAGAATGAAAAAATTACTACAATTTAACAATAATAATTTATTTATGATATTTGTTATGTTGATCGTTATCAGCAGCTACACAACCACTGATCAGCTAGGTAATATTACTTACAGCATTCAGGCTTCTTTAATAGAAACCAATTATTAGAAAGGTGCGGAAGTTTAGAATTAGTGTGATGTTTTGTAATGCGATCAAACATCCGAAATTGCTACAAATACTTATCTACATTAAAATTGTCACAGCAAGCGTATATAAATTATCACATATTTATTTAATATTAATAAATAGCGAGATTTAACATTTAAGACTCTTTAAAAAGTGGTGTATCAATTTGAAATTAAAAACTCTATAAAAAAAAGAGTGAAAAAAATTAAATTCGAAAAATTTTGAATATTCATTCGGAAATCAATCTTTCACAAAAAAAAATGATGTTGCTGAAAATGATACTTCAGGAATGTCGTTTCAATGAGATATAATAAAACTCCGAGGGTTATTTGCTGAAGGGTGACTGGGTGATTTCTAACTTCGCCTTCGGGGGAAATTGGCTAAAAAATTCCTTAGCAAAATAAAATCGAAGAGCAACTTCCGAAAGTTATCGAAGTTCCCAACAATCCATTACACCGAGTTTCGCAAAAAATTTACTTGGAACTTATTATTTTGAGTGAAAACATCTTCGAGTTTCGTCGCCTCGAGTAAGTTTCGCAGCACTTCCAGACCACACTCGATAAGAACCTATCATATTTGCTGCCATAACATTGAAATTTTCCAAGTTCTTCTTAATCGTAATTTTTGTAAGAAATTGCACCCGTATTGGAAAGAAATAAATGAAATGAAAATTTCATTTTCTTCAATTCATAACAATGACGCAATGAGTGAGAGCTACACTGCCGCGTTTTGTGCGGTCTGCGAGTGTTACGATTACGTACAGGTAGTTTAAAAAAGCTTACTAAGCTAGACATTTTTGTAAGAGGTATTCTCACTGGTGACAAATTTTCTCGCTCACTTTAAATCGACGTACGTAGTTCTATTTCTGCGGCTATCCACACTGCACGCAAGTGAATTGGGCCGGTACAACTGGGGAGATACCTCTCGCTTACACGAGACCGGCGTAAAGCTGTGCTGTCGCGTTTCGTGCGGTGTGCAAGTAGCCGGTTGAGGTGGGATGAGAAAGGAGGGCAGTGCATCCGTATAGTCTATATGCTCTCCGTATAGATCTCTATGGGCGTTGAAAGTCATGAAAATGGCTCCGACTGATCGTTTGCCCTCCTATACCAAAAAAAATGACAGCCGATGAATTGGAAATTTAGAACACATCTCAAACTGCGACACCTCAATATATGATGTAAAGTTCTCCAAGAGATCAAAGTCAAAACTAGGTTTTATGGAACAAACAATCTCTCTCAAAAGAACCTAGGTTCTAAGTTAAAAGGTTCTAAGGTACCAAATTCCTATAGATACAAACTTTCTAAAAAGTCCCTGGAAACCTACGGAGTTTTGATATGTAAATTAGATTGTTATCCGTATGGCACCTAATCGAGTCAATTAGTAACCTGATATAAAGATAGGAAGTACATATTTAGGTGCTAAAATAGGCAGTTTTCGATGTTCAACACTGACTTAGCCTAACCTGAGTTCTGATGTGTAAATCAAATTGTATCCGCCTAAACCTAATTTGGTTTAGAACTTTCTGTACCTGTAAAACAAGCAGTTTTAGACGTTTCCACACTAAACAGCAAACAAAGCCGGGGCGGCGGCGAGCGGCGCGCGGCGTCCGGTCCCGCCACAAAGCCTTTGTGTCCGCCACACTGACACGCTTTTTGCGTCGCGCCCGCTATCTGGCTCGATGACGTCCCCGTAGATCGATAAGAGGCTCTCACTCGACGGGAACGCTCCATTGTGCCCCTGACACTACAGGCGGAGGTTTTATGGCGTAGGGAGCAAACGAGCAGTCAGCCTTTTGGTCCCTATCGACGCACAGAAATTAGGCAGACGTGTTGCCCTCCTTTCAGCTTCCAGAAGCTCACAAACAGCACGAGAATAAGTGTTATTTCGCGGAGGTATCGTGTGTGCTATAGGCAACATCTCCGTGATGCTGGCAGCCCAAGTTGGCTGCAAGCAAGCTACTATCTCTTACAATAAGTATCATAGTTTAGAAAATTAACTCAGATCAATGACCCGTCACTGAAAAACATCCTCAGAAATACAGATGTGATACTGAGATAGCCCCCTCTTTCACAGAATCCACGAATCTTTCGTAGAACGAAAGTGTGTCTCCAAAGTTGTGCCGACAGTATTCGGCTGCAAGACTTTGAACACCTCGCAAGTTGGTAAGAAAGCAAACGGACGAAGATGATAACAAAGTGAGGCCAAGAAAAGGATATGCACGGTCGAGAATAACTGAGTATGGAATTTATACGGTCAGAGATGGCGTGATTGAGGGAAGGCTTAAACCTAATAGTGGGAAAATTGTGGCAAAAAAGTAATGAGGCAAATGGGCCACCTCTTACTCATGGTGGGATTAGTAAGTTGTATTTATTTGAGATGTAAACTGAAGTCCTATAACTATATATGGGCCCAGGGACATCGCGTGCGATGTGACGTGGCGTGCCACGAGCTACGTCGGTGTCGCTTTGATTAATTATCCATTTCAATATTCGATGCAGACGTCGAATAATGTAACATTGCACGCATTCACGCCGCGGTAATATGTATTTGATTTAAGGATGTCCAAAATAGAAAGCTTTCAATGAGGTTTTATTGATAGCAGGAGAAATCAAGTTTCTGCAATTGAGGTTTATAATTGTTGCATGTTATCACTTTGGCCATATCATCATATTATACTAATATGATAAATTCTAAGTGACCACCTCATCCATTAACAATTTTTGGGCTGATAATTAGTATAATCTTTGTGCTCAGTAAAATTATGGAGATAATTTTCGTTGACAATCAACTACCGACACTACAACGCAATAACTTTCCTGCTGAAAATCTTCATTAAACAACATAAAATAGTGTATCAACATTTATAATGCTGCTGCATATTTTTCATTTGATAAATTATTGCTCAAAATACAACTCAGCCAAATTAAGTTTGGTCAACAGTCATCAATTCAACAACTCTTCTGCAAAATTATTATTTCTTTTTCATTCCTGGACTTCTGCAGGTTGTTCGGGCGACGGGTAAATAATTTGAGGACAAACCAGTTACGGATTTAAAGCATCAATACTGCAACTTTGGAAAACCATAATCCAGTCACGAAAAAACACCGCACACGCCTTCGAGGAAGTGTGTTACTCCTTTGTCCAGCTCGCTGGCACGCAGTACGTGCCGCACATACTTATGTGGTATAATGGTGGTGGTACAATTAACATAAATTAGCCCCGAGACGCGTGAAAAACGTGACACACATGTCATCTGCATGAGAGATCACCACGACTCAGCATCATGCCTCTAGAATAATATTCCACTTATAAACCATGACAGCGGGACGCAACAAAAGGTGTGGGTATATTGTTAGGGTTATTAGTGTTAATAACCTTCGGGAAAAAATCTGTTAAATAATTATCTGTTTCGTAATCACCAGCTTTTACTTCTTCTCTCAGTGAACGTCCAGAAAAATGTTTAGTCGTCAAGCAGAGTCATATACCGACACGCCTTGGGAAGTTCCCCACATTTACATGACATCGCTAAGTGTGCTATCGTCGCGTTTCGTGTGGTATGTAAATTTCCGGTGGAGGTAGAGGTGGAAGGCGAAAGGAGATCAACTCTGTGCACCTGATATTTATAGTTCGGTATCGGTATATCGGTAGTCACTAGGAGGGACAGACAAACCGTTTGCCCATTTATACTATTCCTCCCTACAAAAATTGAAAATAATACCCGCAGACCTGCAAAAAGTCCTACTGACAAGGCTCGTTTAAGAGGGAGACTATTGGTCTAATCATTTAAGATGTATGTCTCTTTTTACTTAGGTAGAAACTACCTCCCTCTTTATTCCATCCATAACGAATATAATTTAATAACGATAACGAAATAAATTAATTAATAGAGGATATTGTATAAAAATCTTATTTATCTCTTCAAGTGAAAACATTCCATCAAGAAGTGACAATACACATCAACTACATCAATAGTCAATTTAAAGTTGAAACAAAAATAATGACAATGAAGCAATTAGATCCCCAAGTACGTATGGATTGCGGGTAATAAGGAACATTGTAATAAGTCGTCGAGTGGCTTCCGAAGCAATATCGTAAGATGAATACCGAGATCGCTGGTGAGGCCACTCGAGCAGATTTATCTGCCAATAGCGAAAACATTCTCCTTGCATTATTTTAGTTATATTGTTCCAAGAATGTTTTATGAGGGCCTTGCAACGGAAAATTCTTGTAATTAGAAATCTGAGAAAAAGATGGTTATATAAAAATATTATTTATTTATTATAGACATAGTTGTAATAATACTTAAGTAAAGTATGTCGTCATCTAATTAAAAAAGGATTGGTAAAATATAAAAAACAAAATGGTAAAAAAAATATTTCTGTACAACGTTTTTATTTATATATAGCTTTGGTACAGTTTATTTTATATTCAGTAATACAAATTGACGAGGACCTTAAACGTGTGTGTTTTAATATGTATGGGGAAAGGAGCAGTCAGAATATTTTGATGGCTACTGATGTTCATAGACACGCGCATTTATACGCAGCAAGACACTAACATTGATAATTATTTAACCAAAGGCAGTCAGAAGACATCCCCTGCTGCACATATCCAGAGACCGTCACACGACGACAGTTCAACAGCCCACCAGCCGTTCAAAGGATTCCTTTGAACGGCTGGTGGTGGGAAGGAAGGTGTGAATCTCATTTTGATTTGTAGTTTTAGAGATAAATTATTTAAAAAAAAGTTATACCTTCATACACACTCATCTTTACGCCGGTTCCCTAATACAAGGCAGGAAACCTAGTGCGAAACAGAAAGAAATACAAAAATAGTAATTAAACATTGAATAGTATATACAGGGTTGATAAGAACGAGAGGCATTAAATGAAACCACATATACTAGAAGTACATACAGTTAACCCGAAACTATAAAAAAAAATTACGAAAGTATACGAAAATACTTTTTTCAAACAAGTTAAAAAACGTAAAAATGTTATCACTCTTTGTACCGGGTGGCTACAGCGAGCACGGGGTGAATGACCCCGGCCGGCCATAGTCGACGATCAGCTGCGATGCAGATACGTAGTGAGAAAAAAACTTAGTTGTGTAGCCTGGAAATAATACACTAAATATTATGTGGTTTCATTTAATGCCTCTCGCTTTTATCAACCTTGTATAGTAACCATAATTATATAACATAGAGCATAATAAACATAGAGCAAAATATTAAAACTAAAACAGTAAGATCTGATATTAAAGATAACCAATATGAAAATAATTGGTGTCAATCTGTGGCAGTCACTACTTAACAATTCGCGAGTGTATACGCAAATGTTGGCAAACTATGTGTTACACTGATTACACAGGGGACCCCGGCGCTGAAAGGGTTCGTTTAAATTATCAAACAGAAGCCACTTGAAAACTGCAGTGACACATGTTACATTTGGGCTGAGTAATTACGAGATCTGACGGACGATCGGGTGGCTACTTTCAAGTTGTTTGCAAATGATTAATTTTTTTCTTTTCATACTAAATGGGGTAAACCGGCAGTCGGATCCATTTTCACTACTACCGATGCATGGGCATCCGCATAGAGGTTATATAGATGCGTTGCTCACCTTCCTCATATGAAATGAGCATTTATTTTTTATAGTACCTACATGAGAGCAAACAAGCAGTCGGAGCATTTTCGTGTCTACCTACGGCCATTGACATCTGCATAGAGGCTATACAGATGCGCTGCCCTCCTTTCTCTTCCCAACTTCATGAGCCACCGGCTACTTACACAGCACTAGAAGCAACAGCACAGCTATGATTTTGCACTGGTATCGCGTAAATGAGAGGTTAACCCCGTTCGCGCCGGCCCAATTCAGCTGCATGCATGTATGCACTACCTCTTACTAATTATATTTTCCTTAAACGACTTTTAAACGAGACCTGATATGTGTGTATTGTATAAAATAAACAATACACTAGAAACAAATGTAAAACCTGAAATTACATAACTCATTTCCAATCAGCGTCGACACGAGCCGACACGCAAACTCTCGACGCACGCAAAACGAACATTTTTCCGAACGGAACGCCCTCGACGCAAAACTCTATAAAAACGTCGAAAAAAAAATAACATGGCGTATAATGACAGCTGGTCCACTTGAGAACAAAAGGGGAGAGCCGAGTCTCGACGAGAAAAAAATATAAAAGTTAAAACAACGCGTACGCTACATCCGCGACCGGCGGCGAATGTCCGCTAATAAATTTGCAATCGCTTTCGATTCCAGCCGCGAGCGGGATATAGCAGTGGACGCGGTACGTAGCACCGCCCTCGACCTGAAATTAGGTAGCAGCGTTGAGAAAACTCGTTACGAATATTGCTATATACGTCTCGGGGAGAATAGCGCCGCATTCGAGTTTAAAATGCGAATAATAATCGCGCCATTCATAAAAATCCCGTGCGCGGAATGCAAGGAGAGGCCGTGTTTTACACGTTATAATTTTGCGCCGAAAGCAGGCACGACTGCAGGCGGTTGTTTTGTGCCGTAGGCTCGGTTCAAATACCGCGCACGGACCATTAGTTGATGAGCGCACGTGCACCCTGCCAGCCAGACTCGAGCTAAAGAGTAACAATTTTCAGCTACAATATGAAAATGTTTTTCACTGCTAAAATATGTTTATTAAGAGCACAATGTTTACGCACAATGAGTTCATGAAACGTTATGACCAAGTACTCATGAAGTCATTAAAGTAAACACACTGCATTATAATAATTAAAATGTACCTTTAGCATGCATTTCTGCTCAGGGCACACATTATTTTAAAAGAGCTTAAATAAAAATGTTTTTCAAGGTGGAGTTTTCGGGAAAAATACAGTGCTATAAAACTGTACTTATGTTCACATTTTGATTATTTTATTGGTATTGTACATAATATTTTCACTTATTGTTGGTCTACGAATTCACCAGGTTAATCGTGACAATCACATTTTCGATAATCTTGCACACAGATATCAATAATTTTACTACAATAATGTATGATACAAATGTGATCAATTGTATTGATTAGGTGATAGAGACGGTACAAAGGATAAGCAATGGTAGGTCATTGCTTAGTTACAGCCAAATTGAGAGTAAGCATCACGTTCATCACCATCATCATCATCAGCCTAATGCAGTCTACTGTTGGACATAGGCCTGAAGTGGCAGTGGGCCGGTCATATATGCCGGATAACCGATGATCGCTAGGGTCGTCTGATTCTATAGAGGAGACCGCGCACCGACAAATGTAGAGTAGGACGCCCTGTGATGTAGAGGCAACATAAGCAAAGTTGTGGGCAGGAAGTGAAGGTAAAGAAATCGTACATACAGCTATTTAATACCGACGTGAAGTGATGGCTATACTGTCACTTTCAACAATGTTTCTGGGAGTCTGGTGACCTATTGGGGAGGGAAAATGGACGAAGTGTCTGCAGGACTACTGGTTGTATCGATGTTAGTCTGGACGAATAACTGTAGCTGTCTTCAGTGTAAGGGTGCTTACATAGAGGAACAGGTTACCGGTACAGACAAAACCTGTACCGGTAATATTGGGATGTTACCGATAACGTTGCAATGCTATTGTACTGGTAATATTGCAACGTTATAAATAGCATTGCAATGTTATCTATAACGTTGCAATACTACCGGTACCGACCCGTACAGGTTTTGTCGGTACCGGTAACCTTTTCTCCATTTAAGCACCCTAAGACTTATTTTAACTCTAAGTTACGTTTGTGCACTTACATTATATTTTACCTGTTAGAACCAATCTCTTCCAAAATACTGACAGTACTTTGAAAGAGTTTGGTAGACAAGAGATTCTACTCGGCATGTAGCCATCCATTTACATATGCACCTTACCTTCATTTACAGGTATACACAATTTTCATAAAATTAGTTGCTTTAACCCTCAATCTTTAACACGTTAAGTGCGAAACGCGGCTTAAAACACCTCGTCCGTGTCTGGTCTTTATAGCGGTAAGAAAATACTTTAACTTCTCTGTCGTGCGAGAGGCATAACTTCCGTCTGGTTCAGTGTAGGAGAGAGATAACTTTATGTTTGAGATGTGCTTTTGATTCCTAGTTCTATGGTACACCAACCTGATGTCGGGTTTGTTAGGCCTCGTGCCGCACTGAACAAACAATAATGCTACCACAGTGCGGACCGAGGTTGCGAACGCCTCGTACCTCCGCGCACCTTGTACCGCACCCCACGTGACCCACTTCACGTGGTTAGTGTTGTGTAATGCAGTTGCAGCTGCGCGATGAAGCGAGACTGCTCAAAATAGTAGTTTATGCAACTGTCATATAATGAAGGGTATTAAAACACGAGTGGAATTTTTGAAACGAGCGATAGCGAGTTTCAAAATAGTTAACAAGTGTTTTAATACCCGTGT
>LUGF01019992.1:247360-265991 GCA_001625245.1 Calycopis cecrops
TTTTTTTGTTGTCATTGAAAAGTGCAGTTTTCGGAAACGTCCACTAGTCGGCGTGACGCGCGCTCCCTACAGGCGGCGATGACAATTCAATAAGAGAATACATTTCGGCGTACAAGAGTAATACACCATTTTTCTATCCCGCGCGATGGAGGGTAGATTACGTCGGCGGCCTGAGTGACGTGTTTAATAAGCGTTATCATGTCGACTTCACAAACACGGCCTGATTATGTTCTACATCAAACTGTACTTGTTTTACTTGTCGTATATGCGAACAAGTTCCAAGTTGGTTTAACATTTAACAACTGTAAACGTCTAAAATTTAATATTAAAATTTACTTTGTGAGGTAAATGAACGTTAGAATCGTTTTTTTAATCGTATGTGTTGTTTTGTTGTGTTATTTTTATTTTTTTTTACTGAAAATTGTGTTCTACATTGTACAAGTACATACGCTTCATGACGACAAAACCACCTAAAGATAAAAGGTGTAGTGCTACTTTTAACCTTTAGGTGAAAGTAACTAATAGTAGTCCAAATTCTCTTCACATATGACGAATTCATCTAGAGCAGGGGTACCCAACGTTTTCTTCGCCAGCGACCACTGTTATATTATTCTCGGTAGCATCGGACCATAGCGTAGATATTATAAAAATATCTCTCTTCTCACACACGGCATCCAACGGCTTATGGCCTGCTAAATTGCTGCTAATCATTCGCGTACCATATTTTGGCTTCTGCGGACCACTGGTTGGGAACCATTGATCTAGAGTCATAGACGCTAAATAGAGCGGAAAACAAAATCCAGGTCCTGCTACGATCGGAAATCTGTCCGAAAGAACACATCGTTAGAAATTGTTTTATCACTACAACATAATATTAAAGCTGCTTAATGATTTTTCAAAATCACAGAAAACCAATTTAATTGACTATTAACATATTCACTAGTTGTACCTCGAGGTTTCACCCGTGTTATATGATTAGTAAACTTGACTATTTCACTCCCTGAGCAGTTGACTTTCTAAAAACCCATTCTTAGTGCTCACTTATATCCTACAACCCCATGTACAAAATTTCAAGCTTAGGTAGAGCAGTTTTAACTGTGCTGCGGTTCTAGGTTCTAGCGTTGATAAATAGGTAAGTCAGTTAGGTTTACCTTTATATATTTAAATAATATTAATTAATAGAAAAATGTGTCTTTTATACCTACCTTATAATTACGGTACTAATTATGATAGTATTTATTTAAGTTTGATAACGAGCAGCGATCATCGGACATGTAGCGGGTACATAATACCCGGCACATCAAACCCCGCCGGCCAGAGATCTGATATCGCAGACTACGTGCCCTGAATTAATCCCTCCATATGACAACACAACAATACGCTCCCCACGCAGCTATACATACCTACAGCATCCGCGTATCGTCTTAGTGGATCTCCGAACATATTTTGATATATCCGATGTACAATCTGCGATACGACCTGTGAAAAACCACAAGTGTAGGTACTTAGAATAAAACAAAGTCGATTTTTGCCATCTGTGTGTTTGTATGCTTAGATCTTTAAAATTACGCAATCGATTTTAATGATTTTTTTTAATAGGTAGAATGATTCAAGAGAAAGGTTTATATGTATAATAACTCAATTTTTAATCCGAAATCCACGCCTGCGAAGCTGCGGGCGGATGCTAGTTGTGAATATTTTTCGTCTACTGCTAAATGCCAGGTTCTCTTAATGCAGTCTAATTGAAAATCTTTGCTTACTTTCGATGTTTACTCCAAGAAAAAAAATTTGCCGTGCGCTATGAAAATAATGTGCGGAGAACAATCGTGGGAAATAGTGATACAGAATTCCTGCGTAACTTTACATTGGTTACATTTCTCGCGTGCCGCTCCACAACCGTGTTTGTAAACTCTTTCAAGAGTAAACTCCGGTCGTGCGACGAAGCTGACACACACTTCCTTCGAATGATGATTCCTTTGTTTTTCTTCAAATGTTACGGTCTCTTTGTTTTGAGTAAAGACAAAGGAATAATTACTAGAATGTTAATACCATATTTAAAAACATTATCTACTCCATAGTGGAATGACTAATAACACTATAAATATATTATTAGAATATTCTGGGATGTTCTTAGATAGAGGCCAACTCTTAAACAAATAAAAGTTATATATCACAAGTAATTTATTGCTCGGAAATTTGCTCTACTAAACTCGATATAATAAATTCACTTGCAAATAAATCATAACGAGTGGCAGTCATTGAAAACACGTTTCACGAGCAACAAGAAAGGGGGAAGCGGGGACAATCGAGGGCTTCGATGAAAGTCGCTAAGAGACACGATAACATCGGCCGCGATAGCATGCGACCACTGCCCCTATCGCCCCCATCGGCTCACCAATAATGAGCGTACAAATCGTGACGGAAATTGAAAGAAAAAACTTCCCAAGCCGCCGATCTTATCGCTCCTAAATGCTCTCGTAAAAATATTAATAAAACATAACTTTTTCCACCCAAACCCACATTAAACTCCGATCCCGTAGGAATTTATTGACAATTACCAGTCAATGAGCGGCAATAAAAGCACAAAGCGTCAATGTCCACAGATTTGAATGTCAATTGTACACGATTGTGTGCTGTTTTCGTTGAGGCTCGTTTTGATTGTGATCGTTGTAATACAATTATAGTTTGACTTTGCTTATCGATTTCTTTGTGACGTGTATTTATGAGATAAACATGACACACGCTATTGTGCACCAATAAATTATTATAAACTCGCATCCGCTCACAATGATCATACGTCTGGTCAGATGGACTAATGGATCTTGTTTGTGAATAAATTGGCAAAAGTTTGTACTTTAATACGAAAAAAAAGCTCATTCGTTTTTTTTTTCAAATCGTCGATGTAGATAAATTAAGGAAGGCCGCGAACGTCGTACTAAACACTAATAAGACGAGTTTCGCTTAACCTTATCTCCGATTGAGGAAATCTAAAAAACGGGCCGGTCGTGGGCGGCGGGGCGCGGGCGTGGGGGCGGAGGCCAAGAACAAGAGCCGTCACTGAAATAGAGATAGATGAACAGTGGGAAATGAAATTCTTTGTGGCATCGCGGTCCCGCAAAAAATGCACAGATTAGATTTTTCCCCTCACCGAGGGCGACTAGACGGAGGCAATGATTTTTTACAGCGCTCCCCGAGATGTACGAGTACAGTAGTTAGTCGTGGCCCTGATATAATTGCCCCGCGTTCGGGAATTGTAATTTCCTTGATCCGAACCTTTGCGTGATAATGAAAATGAAATCTTCGCCTCTCCAAGAAAATATTCCGTGATACAATCAACACATTAAATATTTTTCAGTGGAGATAAAAAAATATTTTTTTAATAAAGTATATGGCTTAAGACTTGAGGTCCTAATTTACGTCTAGCCTGGGTATTAAGGATCTAATTTACAAAATAATTTATGTATTTAGATATATTAATGTCACAATATAAATTAATATTAACCGTTAGGTATTACTTTCCATAACATTTTTGTTATTGATTAATACTTGTTTGTGTTTCATGTAGTTTATGAATGGTCCAAACGAATCAAGTCAATATCAAATAAATGAACGCCAAATACGTCATCACATCAACATAGACTGTGGTACCTAATGCAGAAATGTTTAGGCATCGGTAGTTACTTATCGGCCGTTTTCAATATTCTATCCATCGATGAATTATCGGTACTAGAAACAGAATTGTGATAGAATTTTCATACAAAATATGTGAAAGTTCTAACTCCAGAAGCCAAATTTGTCGATAGATAGAATATTGAAAACGCTCGTCAGCAGTCGGTAGCCATTTCACCACTGTAGTGACCACAACCTTTCTCTACATGGAAAAATAAATGCAGATGTCATTGTCTACCATAGTTTAGAAGACCTGCGTCTACCCTCTCGTATTTGCTAACTAAAAACTAATAATGTGGGAAGCCCCGAATTACTGTGCATGATAGGCGCTTACCGCCGCCGGATTAAAACAAGCCCTCGGTAAAAAACAGGAGGGTAGTTGTCGAGGAGTCCCCGTGATTTACTACTGGTGTGAGACATCTGTTAGGGCAGTTATTGCCAACATTACTATCGTACATGTATCGCCCTTTACGTCATTGGAAAATAGAAAACAATGACGACCCATAGACACATTTCTTAAGAAAGCGGGTAGCTGATATATCCAAGAGGTTGATTTTGAGGTCACAGATTTAGGTATTGTTGGTGCTCAGGTATTCAATTTTAAGTGAAATACCAATACCAAAATAATGTTCACGAATCTAACCCAACTTATAATTCCTATTATAAATGTGTATGTGTATCTTTGTTGAAAGAAGTTTAAACATATATCGTAAAACAATACGAAAATAACTATAGGTAAGTATAGTTTCGAACCTAGAATAACATCATGATAGGTAATTGTTATAATAATAACTTTATGTGCATAGTTGCATATAAAGACTAGAAGAAAAGAAATGCATAGTTGGTTTCTATCTCCTTTATTGAAATATGTTTATTAATTGTACATAAGGAACAACGAAATAAAGGAACAGTACCGATCGTTTTTTATCCCGATACGCTAGCTTCAATCGATATAATCCGAATGCATAAAAGCGGCGTGTCATTTGGGGAACTCCGCTCGAATCCCGTCAAGTGTCTTGGCAATTTGTTTGCCCACTTCAAACGCACGTTTGTCCCCCACAGAATTAGGCTTCACTTTATATTACCATTTCATTTATGCCGTACTTCATTATATCTGTTTAGAACTACGCTGTATTATTATTTTCCTATATTTTTTTCTAGAGGTCGTGCCATTGATGGCCCAAATTGAGCCACAACTGTTGAATTATCTTACTCAATTGTTACCAACATCCATGGCGAAGTAAAGGAGGGCAACATAATATACTGTGTATTTTTTTATTTCTAATTGCGCGAGTGTTTATTAGGGATGATCGATGTTAGAAAAACATCGATGTTGACATCGTTGTTAACTTCGACCCTTAAACATCGATGTTCGACAAACATCGAAAGGAAAACGTCCATGTTCCGAAATATCGATGTTTTTGGTTGGTAAGAATATAATAATATATTTTATTGTAAAGTTTATTTGTATTATTAAAATCGTTTTAACAAAATAGGTTTTCGTAGTGACAAGTAACACCATAGAATATTTTTCAGAAGACGCATAGTATTTTTTTGTTTTCTATTCTATTAAACACCTACTACAAATCTATTTACAAGCAGGAAATAAATTATAAAATCAGTAAAAGAAGTTGTTGTTTGTATGTTATAACAAACGTTAAATGTAGTGATTATCTTCTCTCTGGTTTTAGCCATAGCAGTAGAACCTGTTACTGTCCGGATACATGGATGTCATGGGTTCATGACTACAAGGACACCTCCGCACTCTGCAGCATAATCTAGAACTGACATCGAAATAATAATAGTAAAGGAAAGCGAGATTTACTTATACGGAACCACGTTAAAAAAAATTGACAGAAATCTTATTTTTTTTTGTCTTTGTCATAGTTTCGGTTTTTTCAAAAAGCGATATAAGGGTCATATTTTGAAATATTTTTCACATAACATAGATGTTGCGATGTTATAATCATAACATCGATGTATCGATGTTTTTGAGGACTTCGATTCGACTTTCGATGTTTTTGTAACATCGATAAATATCGATCATCCCTAGTGTTTATAGATGGTCACCAAAAAGTAACGACTGTTCTTCTGCCTCAGTAGATACTACGAAAATGCTCCTACGACCGAATATGTCTCTGAAATAGTAATAAAATAACTATCTAGATTCTAAATAAACAGCTGGGCTAGAATGCAATGTTTTTATTCACATTGGCATATGTTTAGCATTGATTTCTAAAGTAAAATTCTGTAAAACTCGACTAGTCGACTTGGCTCATTACGGTAATGAATTTACGCCTACTGACTCTTCTCCAAGAACTTTTTTATTTATTTACAAACGACCAACCAGTTCACGATCGAATTCTAATCTCACGATTCTACGCCTAAGCCATATCTATTACTATTTCATTATTACTAATGAAAATAAAATTCGTATCGTTTAAAATTAGACAGTGAAATATTACTTATCTTATATTTTTTCTGAGTACTGCTTTATTGATTGCTGGGGACTAAATTTATAAAATTTATTAATATTAAAATTGTTTACTGCTCAGTTTAGTCAGTTTCAAATAAGGAGTATTGTCGAGTTTCGTGCAGTGTGTAAGTAGCCGGTGGCCCATGGAGGTGGGAGTAGAAAGGAGGGCAGCGCATCTGCATACCTTATATGTCTATGAGCATCATGAAAATGACTCCGACCGCTCGTTTGTCTCCTATAGGTATTATAAAGAAAGGAGATTTTTGGTTTTCCATTTGCCCTATTGCAGACTAAATTAAACGAATATTTGAAATATTATCTTCACTACATAACATAAAGGAAAGTCGCTTTTCGCCGTCTGTGTGTCTGTATGCTTAGATCTTTAAAATTACGCAACAGATTTTGACCTGGGTTTTTAATAGATAAAGTGATTCAAGGGGAAGGTTTATATGTATAATAACTCCATATTTGGAGTCAGAAAACCACGCGGACGTAGCTACGGGCGGAAGCTAGAAGAATTACAAAATCCTTTGTTGACAATCAAATTTTAAAGACAAATATAATGGTACGGGATTCTGAATTGTCGGAATATGCCCGAAAACTTCCGACTCTAAATATGACGATTCTAAATATGACTGTTTGTACATGTGTTTGTTATTCTTTCAACTATAATTGACTTAATTGATTTGGTTAAAATTCAGACAGATATACAAATTACAATCTAGAATAGGATAAAAATACTTTTATCCTAACAAAATGAATTTGACGAGGGCCAAATATTATTAAGAATTTTCCCATCGCATTTGGAATCAAATCTTTTTTTATTTCTCCGAACGAAGGAACGCGGAGTGCATATTGTATTAAGACTATAAATTAGCTCATTAAGCGGACAAGTTGGCTGCGAGTGGAAATGAGAAAAAAGAGATCGTTTCCCGAAACTAATTGCCAAACACGATAATTAAAAAACAGACTCCGCCAAGAAGAGGGGGCACAAAGGGAATGCAAAGTGTTCACCCGTAATTTCCATGATAAAAACTCCCGTTTTCCTTCGTGACGTCCAAAATGGCCATTGTCTCGTGAGCATCCCACTGTTTTTTTCCTTTGACGTGTCCCGTTTTATTTGAGACGTCAAAGTTTTTAATAAGATATGCAAATGTGTTTTGTTTACAGGATACAGAAACGATCCGCTGAAATCTGCAAATAAAAAACGTTATGGCGGATGTAAAATAATAATTTATCGCTCGGTTCATGTTTCATTATGTTATAAAGTGTTTATCAAACGTTTTACTTGCAGCTGTTTATTTTTATCTATTTCGTTTTATAAGTAGTAAAAGATTTACTTTAATAGCTATTTAGATGGAGGAATAGTTCGACCATGTGATTGGTTATCAGTCCAGTTGGCTAAGATTACCGAATGGCAGCAATCTTGAGTAGGTAATATTGTCTCATTAGCACAACTGACATGCGGCTGTCATGGAGTTCCATGTTAGAATATATGGTTCATTATTGTTATATGGTGCTACATATGACAGAGCTTACAGATTGTCATATTTATAGCGTATTAAACATTTATTATTAAGAATAAGAAACAAATCCTTGTTGTATTAAAGTTGCTAGATAAAGAAGATTTTCTTCGGGCTCTTTTCAATCATTACTTGCAGCGTCGTGCCATACGTTTATACTTTTTTGTTTTGCAACATAAGCAAAGCTTATATTGCAAATAGCAAGTCCCTACCTACTTGTAAAATATTATGATTTATGTCACTGGCGTATTTTTTTTAAATAGTTTAACTAATCATTAAGATGTCCTTGTATTTCCACTACCTACTAGGTATATTTTTTTCGAAAAGAGTAGGAACTACGAGCAATTAAAATACTACAATAGCAAGAATTAAGTTCTAAAAATATGCACACAGCATATGCTATCCTTGCTATAAAACATTTCGCAATTCAACGGATCAATTTAAATTAAATAAACCGCTAAACGCGCCATATTAAAAGTCAAATCGCCCTCACGAGGGGTGGCAGGGTAAATAAATAAGTAGTCCAAATATGGTCGCAGCATAATAACAAACGGCAAACAGCATCAGAAGCCGTGAGATAAAATCGTATTGCGTTGTCAAAAATAAATGAATCCGGGGATTAGGCGGGACACGGGCATCGCAATATTGTCGCCCCCCTCCCCGCACCCCCGCGCCTGCCGAGGGGCAGTAATAAGCCGCTCAGACTCTATCCAATACGCCTCCCTATATGCTCGCCAAGATATGATATTTAATTAATTGAACATATTATTCCATTGGTCTCATCCGCGTCTCTGCGGAAAAAAACTGCGTCAGGTATCCGCACATTTCACGTGGCTAAATAATTGTTCATTTCAAATAAAATCTGTGTCGGTATTACCAGAGGTCTACGCGTTTGCTATTAATACCCCAACATCAAATTGAAAAAATATTACCCGATTGCTTAAAATATATTTGTAGGTACCCAGTGTCACTCAGGCCAGGGAATCTAACGAGACCTCATATAGATGCCCGTCAACCCGTACAGGCTGCAGCAGGTAACATGGATATCTGTATACATGTATATATGCATCCATACATTATACTTGAAAAATTACCATATTCTAATAACAGACAAGTAAAACACGTGAAATGTGGACAGTGTGTAAAGACATGACATTTGATCCTACTAATATTATAAATGAGAAAGTTTGTATGTTTGTTTGTTTTTTGTTTGTTTGTTTCTCCTTCACGCAACAACTGCTGACCCGATTTTCATGAAATTTGGCACACAACTTGACTTGGACAGTTTTTATCTCGAAAAAATGTTCCTATGGGATACCATGTGATGATTTTCTATTTTCCACGGGATCAAAACTTACGCGGGTGAAACCGCGGGGCGCAGCTTGTTGTAAATAAAAGTTATTTAATCCTCATAAATGCATCAGATGTAAATCAAACTTTAAGCAAACTAGCTCCATCAAAACGATAAACATTCGTAGTTATGAAAGGCGTCAGATTAACGCACTAGATTCCTTTGTGAGATGGTGGTAGCGAATAAGTGAACGCGAGATCTAGTCCGCGCGATTTCGCCGCAAAGAGAGGGCTCAACGAGTTCCACCGCTGCGAGAGTTTTATTCCGATCCAAATTTACTTCACTTGAAAAATTCCGATACCAAACGACTTTATCTATATTTGAAAAAGCTTGATATAACGCTATCACACCCGCTGTTGGACGATATAGACGTTTAAATAAAATCACAATTCACAAGGGACGAAGGAAACATTAACAAACACATTAATAATAATCGTCACGTTATAAATACGAAACATTCAAATGTCGTAAATGTAAGAATTGAATAATGCCACCCGAAATGATAAGGAGTTTGAATGGATGGCAATTTATCAATGGCGCGTCAAGCAGCCGATCGGCCGGGCGTCATTTTTATCCTATTTGCGTATAAATAGTGGCATCGCGCGACGTTTCGAGCCGCCGCTAATGATACGGAAAATGACATCTTATTCCGACGCGTAAATCGAAGAAAAAATCGCTCGTCTCGCGCCCGCAGCATGAATATTTTATGGGCGCGTCAACAGCCAAATGACAGGTTTTATCGTTTGAAAATTCCACGAAAATTGCACGAAATGACGCGACGATATTTTTTATTTAGTGAGAACATCCTTCCGCCAATCAGGAGCGCTCATTGTGGCGCACAATGACGCTCCCCTGGGACTCCGCGTAATTTTTATTAAATGACGTTAGCAACAGTTCGTTTTCAAATGTTTATCATTCATGAATTTTTTATATTGACGATCAAGTCAAACGATACGGTCACATTATAATATTCAATTGCTATCTAAATTACGACTTTTCGTTTTCACTTTCACGACAGTTTCAGAAACTGTCAATTAATTATAATAAGATAACTCATTTTGAAGATCAGATCAAATAAAATTATCTACTTTTTATTTGGTCTGATTTTTGAAGGCAATACCAATTTTATTTTATTACATTACAAAATTTGCTATCATTTGATCAAATATGGTCGGTAAACTTTGGCACCTGTATAGCCTCTGGTTGTGTGAATATTTATGGGAGTTGTGTGGATATTCAGAAGTGCTGCCTGCTCGCCTTCCCTCCTTCCTTCCAATGGGCCACAGGAAACTCACAAGTCACACAAAAAGCGACGGTGTATCGTGTTGCGGTGTATCAAGTCAGCAATAGGTCCCTTCCCAGTCGGTTTGGCCCAATCCGGCTGCAGCATGGCATGGCACTACCACTAACCAGTAGCTGGTACTCCACGTTATTATTATGTGAGATACTTATTTTTGCTTAGAGACTATTTATTCCTTTGCCTCTTGTACTATAAAAATTACATATGGCCGAACGCTTTAAATAAAGAACATCACACATTGTCCTCCTGGTGCAATATCTAAGAGTTTTTTAGCTTAACCCGTCCGTTTGCATTCTGCAAAAAACAATCAACCAACAAACATTAATTCCCGTTTCATAACATTCAAAACAATGCGATACAAACGTAACAGTGTTATGAATGTCATAGAAGTGTCAAACAATGAGCATTATTATAATACATTGATTTTACAAGCCGCGAGATCAAAGCGAGAAGGAAGCCAATAAGTTGACGCTGAATTGGCAGAACGTCGTCAATATCTTTGTTAATCTATTTAATTGCTTATTACCGTAACTTGTACACGTGTTTATGCTCGAGTTAATGAGAAATGCTCGAGCTTTGATCATGAGAGTGAAGTTCAGGAGGTTAAGTAGGCGCCAATTGAAACATGTACAGTTTTGATCTCGTATTATATTATATTATATATTAGCTGCTGTCTGTTTAGTGAAATTTCTTCTCCAAACGAGCAGTCTGAGAATTTTGATTACTGTGAAAAGGTGTAGTTCTGCCCTCTTCCTACCCAAAAACAGGAAAAACATAAACTCTCAGGAAAATCGACTACACTGCAATCGATTGTTGGATTGGTTGGATATTTGATTATATTCCTACTCCTTTTATTTCTTCTGGTTGATTTCGTAGCGGGTCCCAAGACAGTTTTAGCTTTTCCCTCGGGCTCCCTGAGATCATATCAAAGGGTCGTTGTGGTTGCCGCCGTTGATCCTGGCGACGCAGGAGTAGCAGCGGTGGGAGAGTGGTGGGCCGAGCCAGTTTTATACTGCAATCGAGAGGTACCTTTCTGGTCGTACTGTAATTCGTCTGCACCGCCTTTAAACCACTTACAAGTAAAAAATACATAAAAGACTTTATTGAACGCCAAGACGACCGATCTCTGCTTAGAGTGCGGAAAAACCAAATGCATTTTAGTAGTAAATAGACATAAAATCACCGTTGAGTTTGTTATCGTATCTGAATTTCATATTATCAGTAGGTAGTAGAATCCGCAAAAATCAGGATAAGAAGTATTAGTATAATATTATCCGATATTTGAAAATCTACTCCTTGCCTATCCCGTCAGGGATGGCGTGAGAAGATTTGTGTGTGTGTGTATATGTGTATGTATATTTTTCGTTCGTTTCAGAAGGTGTGTTTACTCATGTGTGCCATTTTTTTTAATAGTATAAGGGGGCAAACGAGCAATCGAAATCATTTTCATGTCTGCCGACGCCCATACACATCCGCATAGAGGTTATACAGGTGCATTACCCTTCTTTTTTCCTCCCCCATGGACCAAATTGTATACCCTGCGCACCTAACAACACATGTTCATCAATATTAGTTGATCGTCAGTACGTATCGGAGAAACATCGTAAAACAAGATTGCGAACACAGACACATAACTCGCGGGGCGTTTGGTGAATTTGTCCCAGTGGGGTACGGAACACCTGCCGTAAAGATAAGCTGATGTCTCGTAACACTCCCCCGAAGTAACTCCTTACTGCCTCCGGTGCTACGCGACGCTACCCTCTTGCTACGCAGTTGCTCAAGCAACTATGTAGGTGCTTTATGTAAAACAAATCCCACCTAATACTTTTGTTTGTGTACGATTTGGCTTGGGTTTAATTTTTATAGATTTCATAAGTATTATAGTTATAAGTGGTTGTATGGTAGAATCTTTCCAGCCAGAAAGATACTTTTGGATTTTGGCAAAATTTTAAAAAGTAAAAAACAGAACCTTTGTAGTATATTTGTAATAATAAATACACTTTGCTGCTACTGTCTATCTACATAGCTGTCTGACTGTTGTACAAGATAAGTGTTAATCTCGAATAACGAAGGAACGTGTGGTACCTACATCCACACGTTCGTTCGAATTCGAACAAGCTGATAATCATCTCAAACTATGGTGTTATTTTTACCATCGCGCACATAACTCCGTTTTTTCGTTTTCCAGTTACCTCTACTTATAAAAGAATTAAATTAAACTTTATAAATATTCCTAATCTACGTAATTACTAATTTATTATAGGTTTATACCTGCAAGTCGATCGATCGATGGACACGATCAAGTCGACTACAGGCCGTGGTCATCCCCACTCCTGAAGAAGGCTGACCTCCTAAACCAATCAATGCGCTTGTAACAATGAAACGTATAGCGACTGTAATTTCAACGTGATCCGCGTACCACGTGCAGCCTGCATTGGCTTCCTCCGTCCCGGAGCGCCGCCCGCATACTGATGGCCAGATCAAAATTACTCGCCAAACTATTTTACACAAAACCAGAGGCCATAATTAAAGTCCGAGGCGAAAACGGGAGAATCAAACGTCTTATCTGACCGCGGAGAAATAGCGTTTCTTCACTGAATAGTTCCCGGTCGGTGTGAGCGGAATGTATAATTATTGCGCCAATCTAAAGTTGGCGTCGGTTGCGATGCGGCGCTTCCTGCTTGTTACGGATACCTAATGAACACGATCTCATATTGGCGCCAACTTTTACCATCGCGATTTAATTCCATCTGATTGCATTATAATTTTAAATTACGTCTGTCTTGTATTATACAAAAATTCAGGCTTTGTCTACCTTCATGAGAAACAGACGTAGGTTGTGTGTAAATACATCCCATTAATTACATCCTACTATATTCTCAAAAATCTGCAACAATTCGGATGTAGAGTCATACTTAGAAGAGACAAATAATAGTAAAAGTAATTAACAATAGAAAGGAGACGTCTTTAACAAACTAGATGTATTCAATTATTGTCTATTAAACTAGTACCTAAACCAAAACAAGTAAGCTCAGCGTAGGTTGGTGCCTTCATTTCATTCTCTTAATCGATGTGAAGTGATAGAGTTGATAAATTGTCGCGCTTAGTGCAGTTAGAAAGATACACTAAGGTTTCCTCTTGTTCCACGTGTCCATCTATGGGAGTCGGTAAACTCTTGCCATCATTGACTATACTGCGCATGTCCTCACTGCGTGATGAAAAACTTGCACCTTATCAAATATTGCCCCTAGGTGTTAGGTAGTCTTCTTGAGGAGGCTTTATCACTGGACACCATCCGACCTAAGAAAGACGAACGTGAACAAATTAGTATGACGGATGCACATCACAAACATCCATCCAAATCCATCATATTGTAATAAGTAGTGCCGTGCTGCAATGTTACTGGACTGTACTTGGACTTTCACGAGTAAGGTACTTTTTTACGAAACACTGACGCAAAGCAAAACCTTTTTTATCACAAACCATCCTTCTTAACCGGTCCACCGGCCACAAATTCTCCTATCCATTACAGGGAGCCCATCACATTCGTGTTTTTGTTTAACATTATATTTTACGGTGTCTCAAATAAACCATTCTTTGCATTGAAAGGGGGAATAATCTCAGAGCAGCGGGGGCTTAATCAGAATTCGCGAATTGCTTTAAATCGCGGAAAACCCGGGACATATCCTTTGTGTCGGCAATTTCCCGTGCGTGGGGCTAATGCTATCGGCGCGTAATGACTTCCTTAATTAATTCGCAATATTGGAGACGTCTCCGAGCGCACCAGCGAGGCTCGCAGCTGGAGCGGGGTGATCGGGTTAACTCATCGTTGTAAGTTTACGTGGCGCGAGTTTTAATAAGCGATTTTTTAAGAGGCATAAGTTCTGCCAGGAAGGGTGAAGATGGTAATGTTCATGATGAGATTCTACTATCATCAAGACCTCGTGGTCTAGTTTTTAGTATTTTCAACTATAGCGGTTCGGGTTTCGAGTCGCAGGTCAAACAAAAATGTGTTACAACCTGCAGAGTGTAGGTATATGTATGTTTGGTAATTTATAATTAATGTTTGAATCAAGAGGATTTAAATTTTTAATTCTAGACTCAGGAACATAGCTGTGGTGTCGATCCTGGATTTCCCTGACGCTGGATTTCTCTCAGGTAGTTAGTACCTATAAGACTCCCTGAAGGTATCTAGCTATGCTGTGTCTTATAGTGCAGTTTGTGAATATAATGATTAATAGGTATAACATTATACTTATGCACCCAAGGTTTGAAATACAACGACCCTACTCTTCTTCTACTTTACATAATATAACTGAAACTTTATAAGTTTCTTCCATTGCTGTAAAGAAAAATGTTAAATCGACCTCAAATGATAATCAAAAGAGGTTTTATTTGATAAGATCCTAGAAAGCATTAATATATTTGCCCCTACGAAAGGAACTCGAAACTGTTTGACTTAACTCACCAGTACATCGCGAGTGTAATCAAATAATTCACTACTAAAGTTTTCCCTAAATCAAAACTGCAAACATGTTTTGTTTACCTACTCAACCGCCCCCTTATTTCTTCAGTCGTTGAACTGTACAGCTATACCGAGGAGTGCCATATAGCGCCGTAAAAAATAAGCGCACATCAGACTTGAGCATGTAATTCTAGCGCGCTCTTCCGGCCCGAACAAAGGAGAGAGGGTAAAAACACGAGTTACTCGACACCCCGTACCTTACGCAGATTTGTTTCTTACCGTCTTGCGCGAGCTCACCCGATATTGTACTCAACAACAAGCGCATACGCTATAGTTTACCAAAAAACAATACCGCGCCATACAACGTTCCGTGGCCGCGAGATGTGGGAAATTTGCGATAGTCAAATTGTAGTCTTACGGGTATGTTAATATTAAATTATTACATTTGCAACTGTGCTGCTCAAATATAAGGCACCATTTGCGTTACGTGCGCACGAAATAGGGTCCTTGTAATGCGGAGAACACAAGGACTGAGAAAGAAAAATGTACCTTTAACAACGTAAGCTTTCTTAGAGACGGGCGAAAAAAATAAGCCGTAATTGGATGTTTAAGGGACAATGTTTATTTTGTTTTATATCATTTTATTGTTTGGTAATGCATAAAAATGTAGTGGCCTGGTGGGTGTAAGTGGAAGAATGATAGTAGATGTTGCACAATCTGCGCGCGTGACGTTAACATTGGCGATTTGAGTGATTAATTGAGAAATAAGTAAGTAGGTATACAGAAAATTTGTGGAAAGAGTACATAGCTGGCATACTCCAAATCAGTCTTAATCAACGATTTGGACAAATGAATCAGACTTAGCGTCTAATATACTGACTTTTGTAAAAAGATAGAATAGAATAGAAAACTCTTTATTCTAATGATATTATCATTAGATACGTCTTCTTATCTTAATAAATGAGATTATTTGTCATTGAAAGAAGCAGAAAATGTTATCTTCCTATGAATGATCAGGCTTTGTAAATTATTTACATAAGAAATTCTTAGACTTGTTTGTATTAACTTTCATTAAGTATATGTAAATATATTGTACCTATATTTTGTTGTAGAATATCCTAATTCACCATTTCTTAACTTCCTAATTTTATTGTTTTTCAATAATGCATAATTTTAACTTGTTTTTGAGGTGCACGCTCTAAATCAAAGCTAGTAAATAAACATTAAATTATACCATGTAAATACTTACCTACTCAATGTGCATGTATTTCTTTTCATAATTCATTATCAAATCTATTTAAATTTATTAAACTTAAATTATGTTCCCATTAATGCACTTATATTATTGTGCATAATGGATATTTAAAATTATATCGTTCGCAATTTATGTCTAATTAATAAAAAAAAACATATTTATACATTTAAATTATATATAAAATATAGGAAGCAACATTTATACAAGTAAAACTAATTTAAAATTCTTAATAATAAAATAAATTTTCAACACCAACCTATTGTATTCATAAATTTATATTCGTAGACATATATTTTGAATTACAAATTCTTAAAATCAAGTCCCAATCGAACCTAAATGCAAGTAATTTATTGGGATTTTATTTGATCAACTTAAATTCATATTAAATTATCATCGTAATATACTATTGTATAAGCATTCAAGTGCACTCCAATTTACTTTTACTACAAGCTTCACTACAAAGATACAAACCTTCACGTACGCGACTAGAATTCACACAAGCGCACAACAGCCCACAGGTAAAAAATGTCTGTATATAGGACGTGTACGGCGTAGCATTCGAACACAGTTTTGCGTGGCCCCGTCTGTAGCTACTCATAGGTAAGTAGCTATCGCGACTCCTTTGTTCTAGCAGCTGATTGGAGCCGGGCCCGGAAATGCGTGTCACCCACCCCCTTATTGGTCCGTTTCATTTTCTTAGCGCGAGAGAGACACAGCTATCCCGAGCTGTAGTTAAGGATACGGATCACTGTACGTAGGTGTCGGGCTCATTTTGCGCTGGTCGTGTTTGTTGTAGCTATGATAAACTATTTGTCGAGTTAGAGACGTGTTTGCAAATTGTTTCGGCCGCAACTCGCTGGCTCGTGTTTTGATTTTAGTAGGGCGGAAGAAAAACGACTCGTAGTTACTTTAAAATAATTAGGTCGATGTATTAAATTATGTACTTGCCTATTATAAAATATATAGGTATTATTAAATAGGGTTCATTAAATTATAACATTTAATTATATAGAGGCACAGAGAAATATGCTCTACCTACTATTGATAGTTTTTTATCGCGGGGATATGCACGCTGCTACCATTTCTGGGTGGGCTACAAAGGTTGTGTGGAATTCTTGCGAAAACCGAAATCTTGTAGCATCGACTGTTGCCAGCCAAATACGCTATTAAGTATCTTTATCGTCAATATTCGACTGTTGTAACCACTCTTTCAGAAGCCTTCCCTTTCTACATCTTCACTCTTCCTTTGTTTGCGCTCTGCACAAGACGATTAATGTAGTATGAGTATTGACAAATTTAAGCCAATCTCCAGTTCATAAAACGCTCGCAAATGATATAAAACGGAGTATTAATACTTGGAACAACGATATATTGGCCAGCAGATTGCAGCGCGGCAGACGGCAGGCAGGCGGCTAATCGCCACTCTGTCACGGCCCGTCACCGGCAGGCGCCGCGCACTATGTGGGTACTTCACAATCTATATTTGCATCTAAACAAAGGTATGTCGCCGGCATGCGCTAATATTTTAATCACTTTGTAATTGTTTGTTAGTCAGTTAGGGTGTTTGTTTTAGTAGGTAAACCAGTTGGGCTACCTGGTGGTAGAAGACTTTTATGCCTAATCAATAATAATAACTAAAGCAGGAAAGCTTTTCTATAACTTGAACTTGAAAAAGATCCTAATAAAGTATCTAATATAATAAGTATCCTAATAAGTAAGTAAGTAGTTTTAGAAAATTCCTTGTTTGTTTTATCAGAGGCTGCTTAGCTAGGTATTAGGTATCTGTCTTTTATACTCCCGAGGCTTATATAGGTACTAGGGCACTAAAGGGATTTTTCAATGACCCTTATAGTTGCGTTCAATCGTAATCATGAACATCATGTTCCCAACTCATGGAAAGGTCGATCAAGTCTTTATTTTCCCAAGCGTGACCTTCAATCGAGAAAGCCATGCTTTGTAGTCGTTTAATAACCTTTAATTTTTTGTTGGCGATAAACACAATAGATCTGAAGTGTCTGTTTTCACTCGCCATGTGGGAGGTCGAAAGGATTACTCCCATATTTGATCTTCGACAATCGATATTTGTACTCGATTGTGTATGCACAATGGGACCACATCGATGTTTATTAAAAAACAGGTGTCGTATGAAAATTTAGGTACTTACACAACAATATGCCCTTTGATATGTTTATCAACCCTTTGCGTTTCGGGGACAGTCTTTTGAAAATCGAACAATCGTTGGTTTGAGAATGGGTTTTTCGATGGTTATCGCCAGAGGTTACTGACAGGTGAGATGTCAAGTACTGAATGGTTGCGTCGGCGTCACAACCTCGCGGTTGGTAAGTCGAGGCGATAGCATCTCCGCTATTACCTGGAGGATACATTTTTTATGAGCTGTCAATTTAAATTATCATGAATTTTTTGCTGCATGTTACATGTTTATTGAATGTGTGTCCACATTATTTAATTTACAGAGGACATTCTCTATAGGTACCTAAGTTGGGTTCCAATTTTCAATAAAGAATATATAGATACTTTTGTAAACGTTATGTTATCAATTGCCTAATACCATTTAAAATAAAATCTCATATA
>LUGF01019992.1:266247-279076 GCA_001625245.1 Calycopis cecrops
AGAATATATAGATACTTTTGTAAAAGTTATGTTATCAATTGCCTAATACCATTTAAAATAAAATCTCATATGTAATAAATACCTACAGTTTTTATTATTTCGCAGAAGTTAAACTAATTAAGAGTCAGAACAATTCTTGGATTCTTGGTACAGACCTCTGCAAACCAGAGGGTCTACAGAAGCTTTGTTTATTTTTATTTTTTTTATTACAAATACAACGGTTCAGTAGGTATTACAATATTGTTGAGCTTTCAGCTGCACGAGCTAGGCGCTCTCCACGTTGCCAAGGACAGAACCAAATTGCGAAATATTGTGAAGAAGGGGATTTGAGCTCAGTGAGGGTATCACGACTCTCAGTAATGAGGATACCGACTCAAGGAGGAGGAGGAGGAACACAATAATAGGATCATAATTCTACGTACCTATACGTTTTAGTTTAAGTTCGTTCACATCCTCATTTGTGAGTTTAAAATCTTAAATAATAACTGACAGACCATTCTTAGATACTTATGATAAAATAATTCTATATTCGTTATTTTTTCACCAGTATTTGTCGGAGTTTCTGCGTTTAACACTGGGACTCAAATAGGACGACGTAATGTTGTATGCTGGCTGCCTTCCAGTAGGCCGCTGCTTTTGTTGGCAACACGCCTCTTTCAGACGTACGACCAAGTAAAGTACTTATCGCTTACAAAAACTAAACTCAAAATACTTTATGTTAAGTATTAAAACAAGTAGGGGCCTACAAAAGCTATACTCTAAAAAATGCACTGGAAAATACATCGCGAAGTTTCTGTTGAAAGTGAGGTAACGCACGGAGCGTTGCAACTAACCAACCATAGAGCTAAGGAAGCGGTGCAAAAAGCGAGCGGGTAGCGGGGAAGGAGAATGAAAAAACCTTTTTTTTCTTAGTTTATTCATCTTGAGTATTCATGTTTACTAAGTTACAAAAGATCAGCGAAGATGACATTATAGTGGTTATTTGTCATTTATTGCAAGTCTAACATTCTGTAAGCTTTTTTAAAGCCATTGGCACCGTTTGCCATTAATTCTGATACCTCAACTTACCTGCCCCATTTTGGTGGAGCCTTATCAACAGTGTGTGTAGTCATTAACCTATCAATACAGTTCGCAATCGCTAAAATTGCGCTTCGCTGCTTACGCCATCGCAGACGGTACTGGAATGCCCAGCGCGTCGTCGCTCATCAGACAATCTACATTATTCTTTATCATTCCTTACGATGACACTTCATCATTATCATCATTACAAGCTAGAAAACGGCCACTGCTGGAAGTAGATCTACCCCAGAGAGTGCCACAGATGCTGGTCACAAGCTCGCATCCAGCGGCTCTCCGAGACCTTGACAAGAACATCTATCCACCGGGTAGGAGGCCGACCAATACTGCGCTTTCCGACGCGATGATACTTAAATGACTTAAATATGTAATTTGACATTGGGAAAAACGCGCTTGCTTACTAAGAGGCAGTCCCACGCTGCATGCAGCCGAATTGGGCCGTCACTACCGGGAAACTACCTCTACCTCTCGCTTACATGACAGCAGCGCAAAGTGACAGCTGCGATGTCGCGTTTCTTGCGGAGGATGGGGAGCAACGCATCTATGTAGCCTCTGTGCGGGTGTCTATGGGCGTCGGTAGTCGTGAAAATGGCTCCGACTGCTACTTTGCCCCCTTATGCTATAAAAAAACGATTCTCGACAATATGCAATCATGGAGCATCTTAAACGCAAAATCGCTGGCTCTGCGGCCTTGCGGTCTCGCAGCCGACGCTGAATAGCTGGTGTCAGCGAGGCGAGCGCCTACCGCTGCATATTTATGAGGTGCCTCAAACACTATAAATAGTTGATACGAGCCTCGGCCTCGTCGGGTAATGGGGTAAATACGAGCGGCAGCCGACAAGAGTTCGTGCTGTCGAACCTCCTTGGTGAATGTGGGCCGGGCCTCGCAAATCATACCATACGGTTTCGACATATATGTTTCTACTGACGCTCTTAATAGTGAATTAACTTTCCACATATTAGTGGTAACTAATAAAAGACAGTCTCTCCTACGATTATCAATTCTCTTCTGGCCATAGGCCTCTTACAAGCATCATCGATTAGATGCCGAGAAGACGTTGCCAGTACTGGCATGGAAATCATCTCATCACTTAGTCGAAGCTGCAATAAGTATGAAAGTCAATACCTATGACTGATAAATTTAATGTCCACCGCTCCTTTGTTGCCTTAAGTAATAACAAAAATAAAAATAAATATTTTATTTCCCGATATCTTACTTTCAAAGATTTATTAAATCTTTACACATGTAGGTATTTCTTGTGTGCGTGTCTATGTCACTGAACTCCTCCTTAACGGCTTGACCGATTTGAATGATTTTTTTCCATGCGTTTGGGTGATGCCAAGGATGATTTAGACAAATTAGCCCGGCAGATGGCACGGCAGTCGGTATCTCGAATATACAATATTGTGGGATAATGTAGCGGATTGCCGTTTCGGCCACATAATATTAACTACACGTTACCATGACAACATATTTTCCAATAATGACAAGACAACGGCTGTCGGGCAGCTATTAATTAAATATATTTTAAACACACGGATAATGAAACTCGAACTTAGGGTTGACAATCATATAGTTCGTAATACTAGTGGGTACTTACAAATAATCCAATAACAAGTATCGCTGATCATTATTTTGCAGCAGATAAGCATAATAGTAGTTTATGCAACTGTCGTATAATGAAGGGTATTAAAACATGAGTGTGAGTTAGTTAACGAGTGTTTTTATACCCGTGTTATATGCAGTTGCATACACTACTTTATCTTCACTAATCCAATTAATCAATTAATAAAACATTGAGAATCATTAAATTCAAGCGTACGTGTATTGTCGAACGGGCCGCCATTAAAATCTAACCAATGAGAGCGCAGCTGCAGCGCGCGCAGTTCCAATCAGGAGCGAGAGCGCTGTTAAGGATTTTGACATAAGGCTCTCTCACCACTCACTCTCTCTCTCTCGCTCTCACACAGTGTTATAATGAGATTTTACGATATCGATTTGGATATTATAACATCATGTCAAATTGCTTAAATAGAGTTTTTTGTTGTCTGAGCTATAACAGTAGTTATTATAAGTCAAGTATTGGAAACATAAGTAGCATGTTACAACATTAGTGTAGATAAAAATTATAATGAAAACAGTCCAGTCACGTATTCCAAAAACGAACGTCGTGTTCAAGAAAATAGGATTAAATTACTAGAGCTATGAATATGTAGGGACTTGAACGATATGGGACGATGATGTTATACTTGATAGTATAGTATTACAAATATGGTCGTTTTGTATCTACTATAAGGTACTCAAGTAGGTTACTGTCACATCTATCCTTACTTACTTACTTCCTGCTACTGTTACAAACGCGAATGCTAGTAGGTATGTTCGTTATTCTAAACGAATTTCGTTGAAGTTTGGCTCAAATAGATAATTATAATTTTATAATTTCATTTGGAATAACAAAAAAAAAACAATTTAATTATTCTTGGATAGGAAACCTCAGGGCGCAGCTAGTTAGCGTCTACTGAGCATGTGCCGTAAAAACTTAATAAATGCTTATATATTGAAACTATTTTTCAACAAAATTCCACATAACGTCGTAAGTAGCTTGCTGTGAAATGTAAAATACACTTTAAAGCTTTATAAGCAAGATACATTTTTAAGCGTCTTTATAATGGACAACCTCTGACGACCCATCTGGTCTACAGCCGACCATTAACTAGGCACATAGCTGGTGGGAACGAGATGAATGCGACACGGGCGTTCCAGTGAAACTAAAAAATTAAAGTCGCCGTCGACACTTAGAATTCTAAATAAAGATTTGAATGGAGCAAATAGGATGGCGGCTCGGCGACATGTCTCTGGGTTAATTTATTTTTTATATTTGGAAAGTCGAACGTGTCTGTGAACAAACACTCGTGCTTAGAGGTCTAATCTACTGAGGTCACATAACTGTTGGTTTTGTACCTATTTAGACTAGGAAGATTAACATAAAATTAACATACAGTTTTTAATAGGTTTACTGTGTAATTCGTTTAGTAGTTTAGAAATGGAGAGGTAACACTTATGTGTACATTCGTTTAGATTTTAGAGCCTTGTATTATTGTTTTATGTAAATACATAGAAACACTTTTAGACTCGAAAACATTTTTGATTTCTTTCAGATAGCGTGAAACCGTGCGCGCGTGGAACCTACAACACATTGATAACATCAGAAAAAGCATTGTCGAGTATAAGAAACATTAGAATTTTTTTTTTTTTTATGGTATAGGAGGGCAAACGAGCAGTTGACCATTTTCATGACTACCGACGCCCATAGACATCTGCATAGAGACTATACAGATGCGCGATAGACGTGTAAAGAATGTAACATTAAATTGAAAGACAAAAAACCGAACTTTATTATTTTATTAAAATATTATCTACAGACAGCTCACACGTTAAAATTCGTAACGTCGCGCCAATACTACAGTAGCAGGAGACAAATCTTCATAAATACAGAGGCTCCAAGGTCGTTACCTCAGTAGAATGAAAAGGATGCTATAGCTTCATTGCATTCATCACTTCACAACCATAACGTCTAACAACGATTTAATCGCACCGCCACAGAGACTACATGTGCAGCTTTCAATTTTACTTACGATATTCACCATAATATTGACGGTGCTGTACAAGTCCGCTTTATCTGCGGAAGGCATTGAGAGTGCTCGGATTTCGGTTTCAATGGAGGGCGGATGAGTGTGAATTTTCGTTGTGCGGCGAGAGTGTGGTGGCGGCCAGTTGTCGGCCAGTTGTCGGCCAGTTGTCGGCCGGTCGTCGGCCGGTCGTCGGCCATGCTAATCAACATCGAGTGTCGCGTGTGATTGGGCAGACGGGGACGTCCAATTTTCCGGTAGCAACGTCCTGCATTAGTTGTTCAGACAACGGCCGCTAACCGAACCACCTGCTCTGTATACATTTCTGTCTCTAGTGATGATGCGACGGTGCGTTTTTCTTCTACACTTTTTGTTTTTCATTTTTGTTTAATATCATGACTTGTGAATTGAGATTTGTTGTAAACAGTTTAATTAATGTTAGTGTAAATGTAATAGGATTTATTCTTGCTTCTGTCGTTCTTTTCTTCAACATTTGTTAAAAGAGTGTCATGGCGAATAAAATTATATATAATTAAGGACTGAATAATATTCTTACTACTGTTCAAAAGGCAACAAAAGATTTAAATGTCCTATTGTGTTATTATTACCGTTTAAATCAAGCAGGAAGCTATATAGTGATTTAGATTGTTCTGTATAAGACAAATCAGCACTATCAACAAGTACGTTTACGTTACGTTTCAGAACAAAATTAATATATTATACTTAAATGAGGTCAAAATACATGCACACACCTACTTTAGCAGGCGACTTCAGTTGCAAAAAATGTTAAACGACCCATGAACAGAAAACACATCTTAATGTCAATTTGTATTCGCAAACAAATCTCGTTGGCAAACAAAACAACTGCACTCGGGCTTAATGATTGTTTACCGTAGGGCGGGCGGGCGCGGAGGCGGGCAGTTACCCGTTAATGCAATATTAATGCAATTCATTAAACCTGCAGCTCAAGTGCCTGCCCCTCGGAATCCCACGGCGAAAATTCACTTTATACTTCATTCGATTAGAGCCAAGTTAGGGTGGAAGGATTTTTGAGACCTTCTTGTAGAGGCAATGCCAAATTGTTATTCTAATATTAATGTCAATATGTACATGTAATAAAAGAAAAGTATGAGAAACTTAATTGACAAATATTTACCTTATTTTAGCCCCGTATCAAGTGTTATCTGTATAGGTACTTGAACAAATAAAATTGTGTTTAAAATTTATGTTGATGCAACTCCGTAGCACAGATGTCAATATTCAAACCTGTAAAAAAATTTTAGAGAACGCTATATTTACTAAAACAAGATAAAATGGCCATAGGGTTCTAAATTATTAACATGTATATGAAAAAGTTTATAGCCTACACTTGTCGCATTTAAATAAATAACACCCAGTTCGAATCTCAGCCAGGCCAAGATTATGAAGACCCTTTTTGAACCGACTCTATCTAGTCTAATGTGCATTAGGCTATATATGTATATACAAGTATGTTTATATACCTATATACAATTCAAAAGTTGTTCTTATTCAAGTTGAAACTTCGTATTTATTAATACATAAATGATTTATTTCAGATAATATATAACAGTTTATACATATAAGCAATCATATTATGGGTATTTATAACTAACTAGCTGCGCCCCGCGGCTTCGCCCGCGTAAATTTCGATATCGTGGAAAATCATTCCATGGCATCCCTCAGGAACATTTTTTCGGGATAAAAAGTATCCTATGTTATTTCTAATACCTCCAGGAATATGTGTACAAAGTTTCATAATGATCGGTCTAGTAGTTTTGGCGTGAAAGCGTAACAAACAAACTTACATTCACATTTATAATATTAAGTAGGGATTTGTGTACCTAGTATAAAAAGTTTTAAATACAAAAAAGCTGCAACAACGAGGCGAGGAAAATTAATTTGGACAAATCGAGGCCGCCCCGGGCCACATTACACAATCAAAATATATGAGGCAGAGAAAAAGAAAGCAAGCATATGCCGTGTAAATATTTGGTCTGGCAGCGGAGTCCCTGCCTCCCCCCTGCCCCCTCGGTCCGCACTCCATTACGTCACATTGTTCTGCCGATCGATTAGCCGTTTTCTGTGACGTCGGGCTCCACAAGAGTTGCGTCCAGTTTGCCAACTCTACGGCCTCCCTCGTTGCTTGTATTTTTATCGTGTTTGCTTTTTGCGTACGTATTTTCGTGTCGCCGACGTTTTGATATTTAGATATCTTTTTCATAGCTAGTTAGATTGTAGACAATACTTATTGATATGAAAAATAGTTATATACTGAGTCTGGCCATAGATACTATTACAATTAAAAATAAAAAATCTCTCTATCTAATGGAATCTGTCATTTTTATACGATAATTCATTATGTTTTCTCATTTTGGCGCCAATACATTGTACAATATTTTGCGATATTAAAATGGAGTGCGGTGGTGAAGAGAACAGAATCACTGTGATTGCATTACACAAAGTAAGCATGGAGCCAAATGCAATTTTAAAACTGCATACAATAGATATTAGTCAAATGTTTATGTATCGGGCTATTAATAGGTACAATGAGACTTCCTCTGTTTGTGACAGAGAAAGATCTGGCCGTCCACGTAGTGTTCGTACGATAAAGGTGATCAAAGCAGTAAGGAAAAGAATTCTAAGAAATCCTGTCCGATAACAAAAGATTTTATCTCGGGAAATAAGGATAGCACCTAGAACCTTGTCGCGCATTTTAAGAGATGACTTAGGACTTGCAGCCTATAAGAGACAAACTGGTCATTTCTTAACTGATAAATTAAACATGAATAGGGTGGTAAAATTAAAACAACTACTACGGTACGCAAAGAAGGTCACAGAAAAATTTTGTTTATGGATGAGATTTTTTTTACAATTGAGCAACATTTTAACAAACAAAATGACCGTATTTATGCTCAAAGCTCTAAGGAAGCTTCCCAATTAGTCAACAGAGCGCAACGTGGGCGTTATCTGACTTCAGTGATGATTTGGTGAGGTGTTAGCTTTGAAGGTGTGACTGAGCCATATTTTTGTGAAAAAGATATTAAAACATCTGCACAAGTGTATCAAGATACCTACCATTTTTGAGAAGGTAGTTAAGCCTTATAATAACACCATGTTCAATAACCAAGTATGGTCCTTCCAGCAAGAATCGGCGCCGGGTAATAAAGCTCATAATTTTTGTGTTAACTAACACCCTGTAAAAGTAATAAATGTTATTTGTAATTAAAAAATAATGTTTTTCTTTGTTACAGAACTTATGGCTAGACTAGGTATTTTCATATTTTACAGTCTTTATAAAACTAAAAACCTTATTTCTTCCCAATTATAAAAGCAAAATAACCGTGTCCTTTGTTTTCACAAAAACGGAACATTCTTTTTATAATAATCCAGATTGTAATCTATATAAGTGCAAATTTCATTCCAATCCGTTCAGTAGTTTTTTAGCAAGAATAACAAACTTATTTTTGTTTATCAACAAAATCCACGCAGGGTACAATACCAGGTTAAGACACCGTGTGAATCGCCCGTCTTCATAGCTCCCGATTCAGAAAAACATATTTTCAACAAAAAAATAAAAGCAATTGCGAGAGCCGGGGGCGTATGATCGAACTAACCTGTCAGACCCCATGTTAAGTGGTTTTGAAGGAACCTTAGCATTGTCCGAATAACCAGGAGCGTGTTTTCTCTGGAACGTTCGTATTGGAGTATTTGTTCATAATCGCAGCTACTATTTCGTTGAGTTTGCTTTTGTTGGAATTATGTTAATCCTTCCCTTTTGAAGTGGCATTCTTTGTCAATAATTTTGTTATTTAAAAAAAAAATATAACTAATCGTGTGTTGGTTTTATATGAGTAATGAAAAAAAGACTAACCGAACTTGCAAATCAATGGTTTATTTTATTCTGCTGCCTCATAGTGTTTCAAATTAAAATAAGTTATAATATGCTGTTGGTTGAAATGTTAAAAATTTCAAAAATAAATTAAATCATGGAATAAAATAATTATCAGCACGTAAAGCATGTCTAGCACCTCACTCCTGCCGTGATCATGGCTCCTGTGAAGGAAACTGTAACGTCGGGAAGGTAAAATAAAAAATAATAAGTATTGCCATTTATGTATTTATTATCTAATCATTAAAATCTTAAAAAAAATGTGTATCAGCTTCAACACACGACCGAATGAAATGATTCTGAAGTGAAAGACCTAAAAGGTAAAGCTACACTCGACAGGTTACTGTTTCACAAGTTTTTACTCCTCACATTTTCGTCATATATTTTATATAACAACAAGAATCGTTTGTCAAGAGTAAACTCCACAAATGCCGACATTATCAAACCGCAATATCGCTCGAACATGATATCGCAATACATTTGCAGTTGAACTCCAGATGCCGTCAATTTGGAGACGCGCCGCTCAATCGCGCGTGTTCCTTTGTCCGCGCACAATGGCTGCGTGCACCACAAAAGTCGCTGTTGTTGCACCAAGCTCTGACCTACTGAACCAGCCAGGTGGGCCACAAAGCGTTTTGCGATCTAGTGCCCTGTCACTTGCACTTTGTATCTATTATAGTTAATTTTTTAATGATACGGTTAGTAAGAAGCTGTGCCACGCTGCATGCAGCCAAATTGAGCCGGCAGCGTAGAGGTACCTAACTCTCGCTTATACGATACCGGAAAAAACTGACAGACGTGCTGTGGCGTTTCGTGCGGTGTGTAAGTAGCCGGTGGCCCGTGGAGGCGAGAAGAGTAAGGAAGGCAACGTATCTGTATAACCTTTATGCGGATGTCTATGGGCGTCAGTAGTCAAGAAAATGGCTCCGATTGCTCGTCATACAATAATAATATATACAGTAACAAAGTGAATATTATGTTAGTACTCATAATTTTACACAAACAGAGCTCATAATTTGGGTATTTTGTTTCTTCACTAGCCATAATTCAGAGGTTTCTGTGAGGCTCACCATGCTGTTCTTTCTGGGTAAACAGGGCTCTGGTTAGACCTGTTGACAGAGAAATGCACAAAAGCGCCCGACAAAAACTGGCAGGCTCAATAAGCCTATGCTGGCTATGCATATCCTCGCATGTCTAATGTTCTAAGTGAGTAGCTATCGGTGGGTTTTTTTACTTTTGATTATCACGATTCATTAAGTATTATCTTATTAATTCTGTCAAGGCCGTAACCCTTTAAAACTACATAAATCCTGTGCAAACGGATGCTCTCATTTATAATATATTTTCATTGGCCCTGCAGGGAAGATTTGAAAGACATGGTAAAATATAATTTTCGGCGAATGTATATGGACGTTAGATTGCCATCAGGTGATTATTTATGCCTTACAATAAAAATAACGCAGACAGAACCATTGCATTAGCTAGTATATCTATACACATCAGTTATATCAATATACTAGTTGCAGTCAGCCGCACAATACACACGCATATTCGCTATTAATTAATAGCTGATCGCTAATTATACAGCGTGCCACTAGAGCGGTCGGCTACACAAAAGCTGGTATATTGATGTGGACATATACGCGTGTACACGTGTGTATGTGCAGCTGATTTGTAAGTGCAACTTAGGTACAGTCGGTGATAAAAGTCAGTAATCTAACTTCCGTAACTTATAAATAAACAAATAAAATAAAAAACACTTTATTTTGTACCAAATAACATTAAAAAAAACATACAATTTGGTAGATAAAGGTACAAAAAGGCGATCTTACCGCTTCCAGCGGTCTCTTCCAGACAACCAATATTAAACTTATATACCGATGTAGAATTTTGTCACCACGCCAGCAAGGTACAGTTAGAGATAATCAAGTTACTTTTAATGACTTCTGATGGCCATGAACATCGAAGCAACCAAGGCGTTTCCCGCCCTCTAACGGGCAACCAGAACCTCATAAAGAATAGCCATCCTTTCACTCTGATATTGTGTGACTTCATTCCCCGGTCGTGCGCGCATTTGGGTGCAATGCAGCAGAGAAGGCCGCTTGTAAGTCTTCGCAAAGACAACCACTCAACATGCTTATGAAACGGGGAAAAATGTTAACAATAAAAGGAACCAAAATTATAAATCCGATTCAATTTATTGGCAAGCATTGAGAATTTGTTTCTTGCTGACTGTACGTAGCTTTGACGTTATTGAGTTCGCAATACTCAAGAGATTGATCTTTCACCGGTCAGCGGCGGCGGGTGAATGAACCGTCTCAAAGGAGATGAGCTGTCACACAGCTGTACCTACTGGGGTAAGACGTCTTAAACTGCGTTTATGTATGAAGTAGTGCTCTGCGCTATTGCGGCCAAATTGACACAACCGGGGAGGTACCTCTCACTCACACGATACAGGCGTAAAGTGACAGTCGTGCCGTTGCACCTCGTGCGGAGTGAGAGTTTCCGGTAACCATTGGAAGAGGAGTAGGAAGATTAGTAACTCATCTGTAGGAAGATAGACTCAATTTGGATGTGTGTGGGCGTTGGTAGACATTAAAATGATGATTGATCGTTTATACAATAAAAAATACATTTTATAAAAGGATTCTACTTAAACTTAAGCTTATTTAGTTTCGTGCAGTTTGTAAGACTCAAATAAAAAGAACAATCGATTCACCTGATGTTAATTAATCTGGTTCTATTCAAAAATATTTGAAACTTTAACAATTTTTCTTTAAGTTTATAAGTTCTAACTTCATCTTTAATTAAAATACCTTAGCTGTAGGTATATTCTCGAATTTCACAAAAATAGCAATAACAATTTAATAAATAACTTTGTTAATTTATCTCCCAATCTAGCTGCATAAATTTGGATCCCGTGGAAAATAGAAAATCATCCCATGGCATCTCGTAGGAACATTTTCCTATATATTAATCCAAGTCACCCTCTATGTGTGTGCCAAATTTCATGAACATTGGTTCAGCAGTTTTTGCGTGAAGGAGTAACAAACAAACAAACAAGCATACAAACTTTAGCATTTATAATATTAGTAGGATAATCAGTAATCGCCATTAGCCCATTCTCACCAACCTGCTTTAAAACATATAACCCACACGCACACTACATACGCAAACTGCAAAATTCCAAGCCCGACTTCAGAGAGTGTATTCCGCAAATTATAGATTAACAAAACCGATGCAGAGCCGAAGAAAGGCTCGGAGCGTCATTAACAATTCATCTTCCCAAGAACGGGGCACGTCAACAGCTAGTCACTTTAATTTATATTCAGCGAGAGCTATATTATTCATATTATGTTTTTCCGCGGTCCCGCCGCAGCGGCTGTTTCGTCGTTTGTACCTGTCCATTATATATCAGCGGTACACGCGGACGCACCAGTCGTGATACTTTTTATCTAGTTTATAAGTGTTTGAGGTTTTACTACTTTTTGAGAATGTGTTAAAATTATTCTTTGCCATGCTTCCCCATACCGACGCCCGGGATACCGGCAGATCATTATTAGATAAGGTATTGACACTTGTAACAATGATCATCACATTTATATGACTCATTTATGCTGGTACATATTTAGACACGGATGCTGGCAGAAAATTTAAAATTTTGTGGAGAGCACAGTACCCACGTTCTGGATTACCACCGGGAATATACTTTAGATGTGCAATTTAATTGCTAACGTTTTCCTTATAATCTAGCAACTACAGTTTATTGCCTTCAGTTACCCCTGAATCTTCATATATCGGTGATAAATTTATATGATTCGTGTGTGATCGAAGTATCGTGTACTCAGTACACATATGATATATGTTGTCTGAGATTTCAGCACGAACTTGTGTAAAATCAAAACAGCGACCACCCAAAAATGTCGACTGAGGTCTAGTGTCAATCACTACAAAACTGACTCGGAATGAGTTAATGTCATTCAAAAGCACTGTATATGAATTATTTTTTTTTTATTTATTTAAATGAAAGGACTTTGTCGCTGAGCGACCACATCGTCCTATAAGTACACAATAGAAAATACAAAACAACTTAACAAAAATCACAAATCATTGATTACACAGTAATTAAGCTTAACATATAAAGTATAATTATAATTTTAATTTCTTCTGCCGAAGGGCTTGAAAGAATAGAATTAAGCAGACCAATATGGT
>LUGF01019992.1:293319-309844 GCA_001625245.1 Calycopis cecrops
TCGAAAGTTACGCGGGTGAAACCGCGGGGCGCAGCTATAATGTACAAAACAGACTGCATATTATATCAACATAATCATTTGACATCAACACAGCAAAGTGTAAACACACACACACGCAGACTTTCACACACACGTCTACAAGATGGATACCACCACTTGCGATCGCTAATTTTATCCCACGAAGCTTGAAGAAAACGCCAAAACTGTAATAACCTCTATGCGCATCGGTAGTCAAATAGCTCTAACTGCTCGTTTGTCCCCTTATACTAAGACATGCTAGCCAACTCTCCGGCACAGTGGAGCTGGTATCGATCTGCAGAGCACGGCGCGCGGCGCTAGTCTAATACGCGGGTATCATTAGACGGGGCCAGCGATGGACCGCGACATTTATTTTACGGCATCCGGCCATAAAAGTGATCCACTGCCTGCATTCTGCAACGTTGTCCGGCACCCCGGAACATGCTATAGACTGTCTGGATACGTCCACCAATAACAAGTATAAATTTGTATGTGTTTGTTATTCTGTCATGTTGTTACATGACTGCTGAACGAATTTAAACGAAATATTACAGAAATAATAAATCTGGAATAGCATAATATTCCAAATTTGAATCTACTTATATAACTTTCTTATCTCGAAAAAAGAGTGGTTCCTTTGGGGATTGAATTTGAGCGGGTAAAAACATGGAACACAGCTAGTGCTTAGTACTTGTTTGAGACTTTCGCGTTTGTTACACATTTTGTAGATACTAAGTTTCGCATCAGTCTCGCGTCATAGCAGCTGTCAACACTTCACTTCAGTAGGTGTAACCCTGCCGAAACGTCGACCCTTTTGGTCGACCCTTTTGGTCGACGTTTCGGTATGTGTTTTGCTAGTATATTTTATAAATATTTTATCGTTTTAGAACCCGTAAACTATCTACACAGTATACTTAATACAAAACAGTACTTAATACTATTTCTACTTCTACTGATATGTAAGCTAATATAGCATAACAATAGCCAAGCATAAACTTTGACACATTTTAGCCAAATTAGTTCTTACTGAATCAAAAACAAACCACATTTCATAAAATTACAAGGATGATATTATGTTGTGATTATTATTGAAAAAGATGTCTATGGGCGTCGCGCGTCGGTGCTACGTAACGAAAACCGTTTCGTAGCAAACTACTTTTTTAGTACCTATAATGGTAATTATATAAAAAGTAGTTTACTACAAAGACTAAACACATATTTGACAAATAACTACAAACATAGCACATCTAGCTCTACTACATCCTTGATCATTTGCCATGTCCACGTCCCCACGGAAGTGATAAAGCTTTTTGGCAAAAAAGGCATTTGGACGGCGATGGCGCGGAAGCGGAGTGGGAATTACCACCGGCCACCATGCTTGAGATAATCTTGACGTGGGCAGAACAGTAAAAGTATTTTATCGTGCGGACTAGAACAAAATTACTACGAGGATATCGGACGTGCAGATATACACTCACAATAACATGCCAACGGATAATATCTTATAAATAACATAGATAGATAACATAAATGTTTATATTTGTGTTGGATGCTCTTTCATGCAAAAACTTTTTTGCTTAACGGATATTTAGAAGTATTTCATGCAATTCAATATAGATTTCATTACGGAAACATATAACACAGCTTCTTTTCATTCCGCCAAAATAGATATTATTTTAATAGTATAAGGAGGTAAACGAGTAGTCGGAGATGAAAACCGAGGCCCATGGACATCCTGACGATTCTTACGCAACCCGCACGAAACGCGGTAACGTAGCTGTCACTTTACGGCCGTACTTAAGCGCGAGCACCGCCCCGGTCGTGCCGGCCCAACTCCGCTGCTTGCAGCATGGCACTACCTCTAACTACTTATTCGGTGTTCACGTGTTCAAATATAATATCTCTATATTTACCAATATCCGAAGAAAAACATCAACATCAACATGATCATGATGATGATAATAAAATAAATCATGCCATAAACTGACTTCAGTATGACTTGTTTTAATCATTCACAAAAACGAATTACCAACAAGCAACATAACATTTAAAAGAACAAAACGAATTTCAACATGCAACAAACAACAAAACGCAACGAAACAAAGGCGAGTAGTTGTCGAAACGGTTGACGTTATTAAAACCAATCGACAAATTAAAGGTCTCGTCTCCAAAAAGTTTATTGACAAATGAGCAGCAGCGGGCATAAAGGAAATGAATCTGATTCACAGGAAATAGGACATTGATTCGATGATTCAATTGAATACGGCATTGAACCACGGCCGCTTTAACTGCTCTTCAGCTTAAATTATCAAGATTTCCCATCCATGTTAATAGACATCATTTACGAACAGAATATAATATGTTGTTTTTATATGAGACTTTTTTGTAAAAATGGGTTCCGTACGTACATTACTTTTTTAAGTTTCTCTTTATCTTGAGAATGGTACTCCTACAGGTGATTTTTTTTTACCATTTTATTTAGTAATACTTCTTATTGCACAACTCATAACACCAAGTATTGAAGAGTGCCCTATATCCTTTTTTTTATCCTCGCCTTTGCCCTGTAAGAACTCATTCTCAAGCAACCCCAACAAGGAGGTTTATGCAAAAAACTGTATATTTACTTAGCGACGATATATTCAGCTAGTGTCTCTGTGCGTCAGTATATTATGTACCATTAGAGTCAGTTGTTTATTTGTTTGTTTGTTTGCCTCCTCTACAATATAAAACAAAGAAAAAAAATACATATTTTAGAAATAGAGGCTATGAACCAACACCTAGCAAACTAGCATCTAACATCTAGGAAAAAATATAATTATTCTAGAATTGCTTTAGTAATACAACTAGAACTTACAGTAGATGTGTTCAAACACCAGTCCCTCCACATGCAAGTCCCAAATGGATTTCCTGTAATGAAAATTAAATTTGTAATCACAAATTATAGCGTTCATCGACAAATACTATTTTTATTAAAGAATAATTGACTCCGAGTCCACCGGAGCCCGCTCTCCCTACAATTAGTTGCGCTCAGAACAATGTGCAGTGATTTTTAAATGATCACCCCAAACGCCATCTGGCGCGCCCGCTCAAAGGCCGACTACTAAGTAATATTAGTAATTGCTTCCCAATAGCCACGAACTAAAGGGTCCTGCTAAACTTTGTTTGTTTTACCTAAACTGTTGCAAAACTATTAGAAGAAGTCGCCATGTTTTTAATAATTTGTTGGTATTTCTTAATTTATAAACTGTTTTTAATGAACGCATTTTTAAGTAGACTTGTCTTTCTGAAATCTTCCTCCAATTAAATATGGGTATACTCATGGTTTTAGCCTAAAATATAGGTAGACGTATCGCAATTACTTAATATTTAAGAAAATACGTAGGCAGGTACTTTATAAGTACGTTATATTGTGCTACAATCGTGGTCCCATAACTCTCTTTTCCTTGGGTAGGTACATGTTCTTACATGTTGTTGTCTTACCTACTACGTATTCTTAATCGTTAGGTCTCTACGGTTACTAAACTTATATCTTCCCCAAATTTATTTTCATACAATACTTATTGTTCTCACCCCAACCATTATTGAAGCGATATATCAAAACAACATTATATCTAAGTTTACGTGGAAATAAATTAGCTCTCGTGCAAATTTCATCGCCTCTGCAACGTAATATTGCTTTATAATTAAAATTTCCTACAAAATATTATTAAAGGCACTCAGCTTAATTTGCCAGCATTACGTACGCTCGGCTGTTTATTGGTGCTGAGAAATTAATATTTCGCGCCGATATCAAAAGTTCACGCTCAACTAGCCACCCCCGGGGTCGGCAATAACTACACTTCGGACGAATTGTCGCAGGTGAGCTTCAAATGCGCTTATATTATTATATTTTTTCACCTTGTATTTGCGAGATCAAACGTAGTCGTGGTTACGGCGCCCGGGGAGGGGGGGAGGGGGATTATCGCGAATTATTCACGTGCCATAAAGCGCAAATTACATCGCCAGCACGTGGCGCGACGCTCGCAATATTGCGCGATCTTCCCGCGGGACGCGATCTAAAACAATCGCCACTGGGTGCCGCGCGCGGCTGAATTTAAAATATTGGAAAGCTCCCACTTTCCGATATTAAATTTTCTCGATACCTATTGAAAATCGTCGGCACATTCACGTTCGTAAATTGCAATTAAAATATCCGTATACACGGCGCAACGATTGTGGATATAAATTATTCGCTCGCATTTTCCGGGGCCCGATTATTTTCGAGTCGACTAAACAAATAGTGTTATTGGGGCTCCGCATAGACGTTCCACGGAGCACCTATTAAATGCTGAATGCGAGGTTAATCCGCAATTACCGCCTAGTTATCGCCGGAAGACGGCGGAGATAGTTAGGGCCCGGAAAATATTCCGTTCACTAATTATTCCGCGTAATTAAACGCGGGCATTATCATGCACCGCCGCCGCCACCTGGCGCATTGTGTGAGCGTGATTTACTGCGATCCCGTGCGACTCCGTTGCGTTTCCAAAGCGTCCCTCTTTTTGCACCAATTAATTATCGAATTGTTCATATATATTAATTGCTATTAAATTAATGTGAAGAGTAAGCGGTAAGTTATTGCTCTCTGAACACACCTAATCGGAATTACAGCCCGTTTAAATACGGTTATTGCGATTCCAATATGGTTTTTAGTAAATTACTACGATAAATATGTTGGTTACATATTATGCACCATAGAGTCATATTTATCCGACAGGTTTTTGTTTTAGGTATTAACGTTTAAAGTATTTAAGTATTTGTCGAGTTATCATACACAAGTAAAAGAAATAATTGATACGCTATATAAGAACAACTGAAGCATGTACGATTGTTGTTTTATACTCTAGGGATAAAAAATCTGGTTATAGACAGCAATTCAAAAATTTCATAATTATTTGATGAACTATTACTTTACAGTATTTATAATATTCTTAAATTAGCCGCGATAAAATCCATTAAAATAGTTTTATTAGATTCGCGTAAACTTAAGAACTCATAAGTTAATATTTAAGGCTAATTATTGAAGTCGATTTTACTACTCTTTCAGTGAAAAAAAAACAGCATATACCTACGTTCCACTTTCTTATACTTAGAATAGTAAGCTGACGTACATCAAAATTATAGACGTAGTTCCAAGGTTTAAACACCATGTTTCGGCCTTGCATATGTAATTATACTAAAACGATTAAATCATCAACATTCATTTCGAACTCCCGCAGTTTTATAACTTATAATTTACAATATTTGTAGGAGCCTTCATACTAAATGAAAAATAAAAGGAATATTCAAAATGGACTGCATATTTTTTGCAGATTTACTTCAATTATTTGAAGGAGAACACTGTCATCTTCATTGGGGAGGCAGCGGCGAAGAGGAAATACTCCGGGGCAAATTAGAGAGCGGCGTGCTTCCGCTACAAGAGTGGACCCTGCGACTTCCTATAAAACGACCATATTGTTGGTTTATTTTTATCTCCAACATTCGTCTTTGCATTATTTTTCGCATTAAGTTTTTTTACATCTTAATAGGTACCTACTTAGGTGCTGTTTAATTCTGAATCTGAAAATATGTTACATGAAAAATTGATACATGTAAAAGGCAATACTGCTGCACCTAGAGAGTCTTCCAGTTAAACGTTCCTACTTTGAAATTGGGTACAGGGCTTCCTTTCATATTGTAAGTGAGCATTAAGAATGGATTTTTAGAAATTGAACCCGTAAGAGGATGAAATAGGGGTGAAGTTTATAAGGGCATTTGTCATTTTGGATTTCGAAGTACGAAAATATATATATAAGTTCTTGTTCACGATGAAAACTAAATTATCTGTGTAGGTTAAATTGACAAATTTCCCTCCCCCCTGGATGTCCCTACATTTTACCCTATAAAAAGGAGTAACATAGATGGGTAACGTTTCTATAGAAATAAAAAGATTGTTTTTTTATTTGTATAAATTAGGATCAAAAACTATTGGACGGATTTTACCATCCCTTTGTGCACTGACAGAAAGCTACATTATCAGGAAGTAAAAGACATTATTGTGATAGAATTGTGTTTATTTTTGACGCCCCACGAGGTGGACACGGCTCGATAAGTACGTCCATAAATTTTGGTATAAAAAGCTGAGCGACATAACGATAAACTTCGTTTAGGCTTCAGATGCCAAAGTGTAAATATCAACCGTACTTATGAATATTTACATATACTTACCTACAAGGTGCTTCTTAATTGATACAAATTAAAGCCAAAACACGTTGAGCTCTTAGTACATGAATAATGAACGAAATAAATAATATAATTTATAATATAAAGATTCTTTAAATTATCAGTGGTACTAACATTTCTATGTATATTTGTGTGTGTGTATACATATATATAATTTATATGTATACATTTCTATAAATCAACATATAGGCGAGCTATATGTTGATTTATTAAGCACCTACCGCTATGCACTAAGACGGGTAGTACATGCAGCATGTAGTGCTAAGTAAGTTTGTAGGTAGGTACCCCTACTTAAACGGTAACCCTAGCATGAAAGGAAAGAAAAGTGTAAGACTGTGTGCATGGGCGTACCCAGGTTCTGAGCTATTGATAGTAAGTAGGTGAGTGATAGTAAGGAGGTTAAGACATTCCATTTGGGGGGCCAGCTACTCTGACCTGCCCCCTCGGTATGCTCATGACTGTGTGCTTACTTAGTTTTATTTACTTAATTTTATATAAAGTTAATGTAAGAGGTTCACATAGCATTTACAATAAAAACTTCAAAGTTAATGAAGAAAAACCTACCTATATTATTTTCCATGTTGTAGAAACGTAACAGCATTTTAACGTACCTTGCTCTACGCCGCTCTAGAACCTTATTGGACCATAGTTAGTCTACTTTAAATGTTGATTCTAAGAGAAATATATTCTACTTTTAATTGGGAAACAACTCGCTTCTGGCTTCAATTTAATAATTACGTGACAACTTGTAATTCCTTTTCTCCCCATTATAAAAAGACATCAAAACATACTCGAGCAAGTTTCTTGCATTCATTTATACTAAAAATATAAGCTCATTAGTAATTATAGAGGCCTGGTGCGGACGCGTGGCAAAATATTTTCTCGAGGCGCCCGCCCAAGCCGCAGTAATTAAAAGAACGGAGGTCGCCGCTCGAGGGCGGAGAGAGAAATCAAAAATTATTGTCCACATATTTTCTTGAAAGAAAATATTTTCGTTGTAATAAGGGCGGCCATTATGTGTGACTTTTTTTTATTATATTATAATTTGTTGTAGTTTTTTTTTAACTAAAGCGTTTTTAATAGCGGTGAGATTTGAAATTCGATGGAACGGGAATGCTTCGCGGCATAGATACCTGATAAACATTGTATATTTATTATCTCATAAATTATGATTTGAAGTGCTATTTCTACCATGCGAATTGCTCAATCATAGATATACAATTCTAATCTAAGAGATTAAAACTGTAATGCCCAGTTTTAATTCATTTCTATGCTCCCCCATGAATTATTCACTAAGGAATTATTAGGGACATCATTAGGGATATTTGGGATGCTATCCCTAATATTCATGTCCCATCTTATACGAAGGCATTGCTCCAGAAGTACAAAATGAAGCCTACACGTTAGTCAATGTATACTCCGCAAACATTAATCGCGAAAGCGTTTCGTTAATGACGTTAGCGTCGAGTGGTCGAGAGCCATTATGGCCGCAGCGTCGAGCGGAGCGAGTAGCGACTGTTAATGACACCTCGTGAAAAGGAGAGATGAGTTATTTTTGAGAGGAAAAGGCGAACGTCGAGTGGCGCGGTTGTTCTAGGCGGTGCGGCGGCGTTTTGTTCGAACTAACGAGGTCAATAGTTGAGCGTTAACGCTCCGAGGCGCGCCGGTAACAACTTCCCGCGGTTGTTATTTCGACATCGCCTCTGTAATTATTGTCAAATTGATTTCTGTATATTTCGAGCTTTACTGCAACAAGCTGTAGCTTCGCACGAGCAGGAAAAGACAGAAATACTAGTTTCTTATATTATATAAGCGTACCTATAGGTTTGATAGCAGTAACGCATTCGGTCATTTCTGTGGTTGAAAACCTGTGTAAGATTCCATGGTTGTCATGTTTATCCGATTCCAACAGCACTAAAACCAATTAGAGGTATCTGAGAAATTAGTCGCAATTAGGGTTTATTTTTCAATTTGTACAATAATACTTTTTATGTTCATGTCTGAATAAAGAAAATGGTGTTTAATTGGACTGAGTTTAATAAGCCCCATTCAAAAACATTAGCTAACAAAAACTCGATTTAAATTAAGCTTTTTCCGGTGACACGTTATCGAGTATCCCTGGGAGGTTGGCACCTCCAGTGTCTAATGCATCATCAGTATTGTCATCCGCATAGCAATGTATGTGGACAGTGGGAGAGGGAACACAGCCTTGCGGAATACCAGCATCAAATTGAGCATGGCACTATTTCCTACTTAATACTAAACTTTGTTGTGATGATTACTTTATGGTTACCTTATTTTATAGAAGATGGTCTAAAATTGTGTTATTTCTTGAAATGAATACCTAGTATTGAAGAGAATAATATCAAATTTTACATAAATGAGTATTTTGTTATCTAACTATGTGTAAGTAATGCCACGTTTCTATTAAATATAAAATGCTTAAATTAATCAAAAATAGACACAGGATAAGACACTCAATGATCATTATCACTGGCCACATGATTGCTACATGCACATCGTGACTAATACTTCCAATTACTCTGTCCCGTAAACTTCGTCCAACTCGCACATTCTCGTAAAAGCCACGTTCTTCAGCTCATGCGTCCCTAGTCCATTAGCATAATCAACGCGAATGACTTGCATCGAGCACGCTCATTTGCACAAATTGGCCATAAAATATGGAATTTGTTTTGGTTCGAATATGCCCTGAATGTAATTAGATTTCGAGTCACAACTGGAGAGGTCGTTCTCTTTCTACATACTCCACGTATGTATCAAATAATCCTTATATTTTGACTATTTAAATTCTTCTTGACATTTTGGTTCTGGTATAGAGATCATGCATCTAGACTGTAACTCCAATCTATAACATCTATACATATAATAAAACAGTAAAATCCGTGTGTCTGTACATTGAATATAATTTTACAAACAACTAATTGGGGGCGATGATAAAATAGTATTAGAACACTTCTAATACTATTTTAACATAAGTGCAAGTCTAATCCTATTTTAAGTTTAACACTTCAAAGTTTTTAATTTTTTTGTCCGTCTGTTTGTCTGTTTGTCCAGGCTAATCTCCGAAACTACTGAACGTATTCGTATGAAACTTTTTTGGTGTATAGATACTAAGCCTGGTCAACGTCTAGAACAATCAACAACAACAGAGTAGCGGGAAAATAGTTAATTCCTTCGGGAAATTCAGTAATTATATTGAACAAGTTTTATTATTGACGCCCCACAAGCGGGTGTTGGCACGGGCCAACAATGTCAGTAGGTATATACCAGACATGCCAGCTATTTAGTATATGTCTGTCGGCTACCTCGCCTTTCATTAATTTATATTCCGCTGCAAACGGCTGAAAGCTCATGATGATTGTAAGCATAAGAAGTCTGTAGTTTGTTTAATTCCATATTCAAGATGGTAAAGAGATATTATCATCTCTCACAACAAAAGATTTAAAGACACGTCACTCAAGTAAAACAGAGCGCGGACGAGCAGCCGTATCGCGTATCGCTCACATCTCGATTTTCATTCCCGAAAAAAAAATATATTAAAAAGTATAAGGTTGATCAGAGGCACCGATAGCTACCGTTTACGCTCTTTGTTCATGATAATAATAAACCGCAGACAATGGGGGCAGAACAAGAGGCCCGACGCCCCACTCGAGGTTAAAAAAATATTTAGTGTTCTCTTATTGCGTTCCCAAGCTCATCGTGCGTGCTCTTGCGTTTTTTTATTAGTACATTCCTATACGGTTTGCAGTCGAAAAAAATTGCGCATTGAGGTTCGGACATGTTCAAGTGGGCGATCTTGATGTTCATTTTGAGATGCCCAAAATCCACTCAAAAGTCCTTTAGAAAAATTAACATATCATCAAAATAATGCCTTAACGTAGGTACGTGTTTCGTACGACGCAAAACACAACCGAATAGCCTTCACTTCAAGTATGATTAGTTTATTATTTTAATAACAATTAAATATGTTAAGTTTTTGTTTAAACACACTATATATTATGTTGACTTAATGATCTCAAGTAAAACGTTATGACATACACTATATAAGTTTACCTAACGAGTTTATCACATTATATTAAATTCAACATCGAGGAGGGACAAGACCATCACGCAAATAAATTTTACATCTTTTACTATCGATTTTATTATATATTTTATATTTATTTTTCATATCAAACTCGTATTATAATAACATGATTCGTAGTTTTGACTTTAATAAGCTTTAATTATTCTGCTTTATTAAAATCAAAAGATTAGAAAATCTTTAACGGATATTATGATCTGTGTAAATTCGTTCAAAGAGTAACATAATGACGACCAGGCTGGCGCAGTGGTGCAGGGCTCGGATAAGTGGAGCATGTTGCGCCAGGAGTCGCGGGTTCGAATCCCGCCTTGGTCATGGATGTTTATCTATGTATTGTATGTATTATATATCTATAATAAAAATCTTAAATATATTAAATGTCTTAAATTTATAAAACATATTAAAAAATATTCCTTTTTCTGATACCCGGAACACAAGTCCTTACTACGTACTTAGCATGGGGTTAGGCTAACGTGGTGTATAAAGTCCACATAATATATTTATTTATATTTATAATGCAATTATCATAATTAATAATTAGTCACGTTTTTACGTAGCTTGAATTACCTATAAAATGTGTTTTGACAATGGAATTGATCTTTCAATTGTAAAGTTCTTGTCATTAGATTTTTTTAATTATTATGAAATCTTCTATCAAATATAGATTAGTTGTTGATTCGAATTAGATTCTAATTTTAAAACGGGATATTCAAGATTCATATATCAAGATTCTAGAAATATGGGAAATGTTTTTAAAGATTGCGCTTGTGTGGAGACTTTAATATAGAAATGTATGTTGAGATAAAATAATATTAAAATAATAATACATACTCTTATACTCATATAACGTCGATCTACCCATCTACAAACAGGTAAATAACTAATTACTTCATAAATATACTAGTGAAATTTTGAATCATTCTAAATATTTAAATGAAGTATAGTTAGTACGTAAACGCTCAAACGGATATCCTACGCATTATTTAACGCAATTGCAGTAATAAACAACATTTGGCATCCCACGTTGAAAGTTTTATGAACCCACTAAATTCGATTCCGCCCAACTTTAATTCGTATGCTAATGATATCGGACTAAAACTCCGTCGATTACAAATGGTCATCCATATTAATTTTTGCTAATTTCACTCCAAAAAAATATATAAAAAACTTTCTGTCCGACTGTACCGAGCACCTGGGTCGCCGGGGGCTCTCATTCAAATGCAAATCAAACGTCCCATTTTTAAAATCTACCATCTCGACTCACTTTGCTTCCGGAGTGACATACGCCCGATCGCTACCAAGTGTGCCCCGTCGCCAATCTAATACCAATCTTATATCAATAATCACTAGTTTTGAAAAGCCTCGCCGACTGTACCGGTTACGCCGTTTCGACTCTGTGTGGTAATGTCGTATAAGCCCTTTTAGGTTAAATTTGGAGTACCCAGGTGTGCTCCCGATCCGGTTAAGGGAAGCGTCCTTGTTAGGGAATCTCGTATGAAATGGTTTAATGGTTTGTTTTTAATTTCATTTTTATTTTTAACGATGCGACGTTGTAAAGTAATGGCAATAAAACCCCGCTACAAGCACGACAATATGACGGCGTGCGGTTCGCTCGGCGGAATGGATTCTGTATTATTGCAATTAAAATTGAATTCGTCTATGATGGAAGAGAAAATTTGATTCACGTGATGTGATCTATGTTGTATTGTAATGATCTACTTCCCGTATTGTTTAGATACCTTGATTTAAACAATTGTGGTTACTTGTTGAGAAATAATTCTATGGAATGTGCTGAGTTTATAAAAGGAGTATCGCTCCTTCATTCAATAAATAATCCATTTTGACGTTAACAAAAACTTTCGCAACGCAATACCCATTTCTGCACTATAATTATAGTCCAACTTTGCTAATATTCATTTACAATTGACTGCTGTTAAGTGAACCAATACTTACTAAAATTTACCCTTATGTTACAAAGAGGTACAGTTTCTAACTTCGTTTGTTCGTAGGGTAATTTGCTGAAATTCTAATCAGATCTTGATTGAAAATTCTTTCACTTGATTAAAGCATCACTACTCCTTCAAGAATGCACTATTAATGAATGAAGTATATTGTATTGGATTTTAATCCTTTGCATGTGATGTTTAACGAAGTGGGTATAGCTTCTGTTTATTTAGTTTATTTCGACCTTTTTTGATTTAATTTAAAAATATGAATTTTTGTCCATATACATAGATGAAAACCCATTGTTTCATTTATTGTATATGGCTATGTTATAATAGTTACTATTATCAAATCGCCTGCTCTTCTGCTTTAAAAACAATCCGACAAAAAGCCGCGGCCGTCCTTTATGTGTATAAATACCAATCTCTTTAATTAGCTTGACCAAACTCACTTAAGCGTTTTATTATTTATTAGTCTGTCCGCACGTCTATAAAACTGTGAGCGTTCCACGAAACGGAAACAAAAAACAGACGAGCATCGATCACGGACCTCACACAGCACACAGCCAGACAGCCTGGCACCCATCTTTGTGGTCCCAAATTATTAATGGACCGCATTCCGAGCATAACTCCGATCGAACATTGTTTGAGTTATAGATATCACGGATCGATTTAGGTCTGCATTGTGGTGATGATGATGAATGGAATAGATCCTTGTCTCTTACAATTAATTATAATATACATGTGACATGACAATATGAGAGAAATGTGCTAGCCAATGTAGAGGACAGAAATACGTCGAATGGTCGGGGTATAAATTTTATAAAGTTATCTTTTTTCTCTAAAAAGATTTTTTTTTTGTATTCCATTAATAATAAAATTTGTTGTAGTATATCAGCATCATTATGTAAGAGTATTTATTTAATATGATGTAAAATAAATATATAATACACTATACAATAAACAAGTACCGACATGCGAACAAAATCGAAGTTTCACCTGCGATCCCATGCACATATCGGGTTACGGGTATGCATTCAAATATCCCAGGCAAAAATACTAATTTACCAAAATCAGTTGGGCCGTTCCTAAGGAGTTCGACCACAAACACTGCAAAAACGAGATTTAAAAAAAATGTCTATGTCCTTCCTGATGCATCTAAGAACGTGTGTACAAAGGTTCGTGATGATCGGTTCACCAGTGTGAAAGCTTTACAAACATTCACATTTATAATATTAGTAGGGATTATCAACATCATTCAAATAATATTTTACGCAGATCGATATAGAATCAACACGAGATCCATAAAAAATATGTCCCATCCCCGATGCGAGCTACAAAGGGCCCTCGTAGTTCGCCAATAATAGTTAATAGTTTTCTCAACTTCCATACAAAGGTGATTTAGTGCGCTCAAACTCGGGCCGTAAATCAAACCGAATCCATACCGAAGGACACTGCACTCTCATTATTCCACGTTTTAAAATAAATAAATTTTATTACTCCATCTGTCGTACAAAAGATTGGCCCGGTAATGGCCCGGGAGTGGGATCGCCTCCGTCATTCTCTCGTGACGTTAAGTGTCTATGAAACTTAAGTTACTGTTAATACCTCGCTCTTATTGCTCGCGTTAAGTCAATGGCTAGTGTTGTATCGATCGGAATATTTTAAAGGACGTAGGGTATTTTAATTTCACTTTCGTATGTACCAATCTAACCCAATTATAGTCGATAATATTTGGAATAGGATTATCATCCAATTCAGTTTTAGGGACCTCCTTAGCAAAGAGTGCAACTTTATAACACACCAAATTTCGACGTATTTCAAATGTAGAGAGCGCAAAATAATAAGGCTTTACAATAGGAGCCCAGAAAGTGAAAAAAAAACTTTCAATTAGGAAATTTTTAAAAAATGATAAAGAACGTTTGTGTGGTAAGGGATAGTTTATGGTAACTGATTATATTATGTCAAATGCCTTGGGGATAGTGGGAGGAGGGCCTCCAGGGCTGATTTTGTAGAATAATTATTGTAATTTGATAGTATATCTAATATGATATGAGTATTTGTACTTTTATATTTTTATGTAGGTACTTTCTCATGAGTCCCGCTGAGTTCGTTTCGCCAGATCTTCTCAGGACAGGGTTTGGGTTCGTGGATGTAACCGTAAATTTTGAATAAAAACCATTTTCATTTCAAAAAAGAAAAACCACATCTATAGATTTATCTATACATTCATATAAATTTAATCAAAATAGCCAAGTCGATATAAGCAATTTACTAAATCGACAACTATAATTATTTAACTTTAAACCAATTTTAACACACAAACTTTGCTCTCTGTAGAATATAGTTTTGGGATGGAGATGGGTATTATATAATGAAATATAAATTTCATTTGATGTTTGTTAGCTAACAACCATCTTGTAAGACAATTTGTCGACTGATTTACACGGCTTAACCTTTTGCTGACACCAGCATAACAATAATTATGTCCCCTGAAGTCATGGAGCATTTTAAAAGAATATAAAAATCCAGATGTCCACATCACTGTACTAATTCTAAAACAGAAAATAATACGCTACAACAATAACTTACGTAGCCCCTACATCTGTATGTACATTTTGGAACATAATTCAGGACAATCCATAAATCTATCGTTCCCCAATATCAAAGCGTTTTCAAACAACATTACCCAAGTGATACGAGCATGTGGCTGTGGAACTAACGCGGTGTGGAGATGGAGGCACACGCGCCAGCCTTGTGCGACCGTTCCGAATCACGGAGCCGATTCAAAGGCACATCCTTGAACTTGCCGGTTGTTAGCGAGCCTCATACAAACCGTTTCAATACAACTCGTAAATACATACAAAGGTTACGTTTAATATCTCTAAGCCGTCGCGTCGGTAGTGTCTCTATTGAGAGGGCGAGACGCCTAGTGATGACTTATAGCGTTGTCAGCCTAAAAAGTCTCGTCTATACCTTGAACTAGTCTTTGATATTGTAAGAAGAGGTATGTTGATACGACTATGACCTCACCAAACGGCTCAAGCGGAAGACCGGCGCTGCCAATTTATGCGAGCAAATGCCGAGTTTGAGACCGATTTGAAAGGACCACCTCCATTTTATAATTTGTAATCTCTGCAACTATAAATTTGTGTGGCTCTTAGTAAATAATAATTGTTTTTCCTTTCTTTCTTTCTTCTTCCTTTTTCTAAAACAACTACAGATTAAGATCTTGTAGATGCGAAACTGGACGAAGTACCCCCTCACTTGCCGAATGCCCATGTGTCGGAAGGGTTCTTCCCACTGCATCGGCTTGTTGTGGCTGCAACGCCGTTGCCTTTATCTATTACTTTTTTGTTCTGTATAAACGGTAGTATCTCTTATCGAAACCATTACACTCACAGGAGGATTTCACGCATAAATAAACCAATAGGAATAGAAGGCGGAAGGAAGATGTTCAGTTTCGTTTCATGCGGCTTGTGACAATCTGGAGTTAATGACGGAGGAGGCCGACTTATTATCATAATCGTTAGTTATGCGGAGTCCCCAAAGAGCTACGGTTGTTCATTCACATTTATGCCAAGAAACACGTGTATACCCCTCTTAGGTATCCAGAAAAACACGCTATTGCCTTTTCACGTCTTGCACTCGGAATACCAAGTGTAAGATGTAAAAAGGCTGTATATCTCTTGAAGACGACTCATAATACTTTCTGTCTTGGCGGTAGTACGAAGAATACGTTAACTTATACGTTCCCTATACTTATTAAGTTAATAAAATAGTTAAAGTTTATAAATAACAGTGAATAGTTATTAAAATTAATAATAGCTGCTCAACTCAGCGGCAGAAGTGTTAGCACGAGTGTACTAGCAGTGGCTATCATAATAACTGTGAAATAAAAATTACATGTTCCGTTGACAATCAGCTGTTTGTGTAGCCAAGTGACAGTTTTATAGTAAATACTGGCTTGTATGAGTGTATGCAAAACTACAATCTTGCAAGTTGAAATTTAGGTATCGTACACACTTTAAGGAGATAAAAGTTTTGATTAAGTGAAAAGTAAAACAATTTATAAATAATCATAAATTAACGAGCAACTAACAGTGACATCTAGTTTTATCATAACGGAACTAGGTGGTGATCGATATGGCTAGCAAATGTAGTAGTTGCGGGAAGTTCACTTCCAGCGCAGATGGCGCAA
>LUGF01019992.1:341139-360230 GCA_001625245.1 Calycopis cecrops
TAAGCCTTATTCGCATCTCTATTTGAAGTGCCATAAGCGTTAAGCTCTTTAATATATCCGAGCCGATGATAAAATAACGAGTAAACATTGACAATAATGTTGCCATATAAAATAATTGGGAAGGTCTGCAGCCTTGTGGTTTACGAGCCCATAAACGTTTCGCTGCTGTCGTTACAATGTTTTGTCTCTCCACATCTGTGCCTCTGGATAAAGCCAACTTTGGTTTTTACGGTAAATAAAAGTAACTCATTTGTTTATCAGTTCAAAATTATAAACTTGATTTGATTATGTACTGGGGAAAGTGAACGGGAAATAATAATGTCATAGGTTATTAGAACTGATTTATGTAACTCGAAAATAATACTGTCAATAAGACAGTAGCTTCATTTCAATATAGGAAACATCTATAAATATCATTTTAAAACATAATATATTTTTTTCGTTAAATAAAACTTTAAAGCATAGGTAGCGATTTGTTCAATAAATAAGAATTCAATATCATTTATTTATTGCTGTATTAAATTTTCAATTCTGGCCGGCAATCTTGATCTTTATTGAAATGCTTGAATTTTAATAAAGATCAAGATTGCCGGCCCGAAAATAGGTCTAGACGACTATAATCTACCCTAAGCTTTACAACTGTACTTTACAATTCTTATTGTAAAACGATTTTCTAATGAATTCTTAAACACTTATAATAAGATAAAAACTTATAAATTAAATTAGTTGTAGTAATTAATTAGTAAACTAATGAGTGATTAGTGATTTCTTGTATAATTTAATTAATAGTGTAACTAAATAATTAAAAATTAATCTGTATATGTACCTATATTCAAGCAAATAAATTATCTTATCTTATCTTATCTTAACGCAGTCAAATTTCCGGACAATCGTACGTGACCATGCAAATTTTGTCAAGAACGAGTTAAACAACAATAAATAACGTAAAGCATTGTATTTTTCAATGTAAATTTGAATGTGGTATCTGGTTACCGAAACTAAATAATTAAATGAGTATTCAGTGACAGGGCGCGTCGGGCGCCCGCGCACAGCGCGTAGGCGCGCCGCCATAACTCGCGCGCAACAAGATGCGTGCGCGCCCGCTAACTACCGGCGAACTTACGGCACAGGCTGATGCTATTTACACATCTCCCTTAAATTATATTATTTAAATACAGATTTATGTGTGTACTCAGGTGAGTAGTGAGTACTATGCTTTCTTATCGCTTTGCACATCTGTACTGCTCTACTAAAAAGAAGAAAACGGTATCTCAGTGAATGAGTGTTTCAAGACAATTTTTGTTACATGAATAATATTATATTTTTAGGTACTAAATAGAATTTATATACACTCTATTTATCATTATATTTATAACAAAATACCACTAAAAGGCAAAGTTCATACGATAAAAATTTAAATACAGTGATGACATTACTATCTTATAAAATTAACACGACACGTTGCACATCGACCAGTGAACTTTAATTTATTTCAATGTATTTTCTATTAGACACTATACCTATACATAAGACACTATTCATAAGGTTCTAGACACCAATTTAGTACTATATTTAATATAATTACCTGCTACCCCTTTAATACTTTATTCTCAAATGTAACTGTGTTTGTGCATTTATGTCTCCACACATCTATGTTCACTATGTCTTTGCATAGTTAACAAGTCTTTATATAGAAACTAGTTTCCGCGCGCGGCTTCGCCCGCGTGGATTTCTGATTATAAAAAATCCCTATAAATTTTAACTTATTATGTTATTCTGATATGAAAGCTATATTACTGTAAGGTTTCATGAAAATCCGTTCAGTAGTTTTTGTGTGAAAGAGTAACAAACATTCTTACAAACTTTCGCATTTATAATATTAGTAGGATTTCATCAGAGAGAATATTATTATTATCACGTAAGTTGGCGTCTTTTAAATCAGATAAGATAGCAATATACTAAATTTCATTCATTCTATTCTCTATCTAAAGTAGGTTAATCTAAGATTTTCACATGTAATTGTCATAAAATTAAATTCAGGATTAGTATTAAACGTGTGCTCGTGATTTGTACTCTGTTTACCCCGTAAGGGAAGAGCACAAGGTGGGTTGTGTTTATCGTTGTTTACAATTAAAAATATCTTTTCACCTCTAACGTTCCTCATTACAATACCTACAAACAATACCTCTTTAGCGTGCATACCAATAAACACCACAACACCCTGTATACCCGTGGGCACCGCAAATCCAAATCATAACTATATCCAGCACGATAGGTGCTTGCACGCCACCGGATCACTCTTTATGGCCTATAAACGTGTAATTCACGCCACCTTAATCCGGCGCTGTTCGTATAAATCTGGATTAGCGGGCGCGCGCGATTGTACGCGCAGCCCTGATTATGCCGTTAACAATTGTAATTGTGAAATAAACTACGCCTAATTACGAACATAATTAAGTCGAGGTTAGCATAGGGATTAGTGGAAATAGTACCTATATGAAAAAGCGAGCTCTTTTTTGATGAATATGTGTGATAAATCTCATGGTTGTCGGATGATTAGCACCTGTTTTTGCCTCTGATAAATACAGTAAATAAGGGTCTGATGATTATTATTATTTATATTGATTATATTAGTAGTATAACTTTTTTGTCGTCTGGTAAATCGTGAGTGCTTGAGAGGATGCATCAAATTCTAGTAAAGTCCTTAGCCTTTGTAGCATTGCATTGCAACAAAATCGTGCTGACACGACCGAGGAGGTATTTTCACGATATCGCCTTATAGTGACAGCTCTTTTGTCGCGTTTAGTGTGATTTGTTGTTTTCTGGTGACCTATTGAGCTAATCCCAAAAGAGGATAACCTCTATCATTGGGCATCGCTTGTCATAAAAAAGCGCAAGCTGTTCCTTTGAAAAACAAATCCCGTGTTCAACCTTTATGTAAGTTAGTAAGGCAAAGTAAATCATATTCGCACATAAAGAAAATTAAAACTACGCTGTGTCACAGATACATTTGAACGCCAATGTAGTAACGGACCAGTAATAAAGTGTAAAGATGAAGGCAGTCATATATAAACACAAATCTTCCGGCTCATAAACAAACCCACGCACAAACATCAGGTACAATGTAAAATTAATATCGAACAAATAGTCCATAATTTGCAGGTGCAAACATCGAGCTAGGCTAATACATACGCGCCGGTAGGCATGTCGAGGCGGCGATAAATTAGCTAAAACAAGCGACAGATGTCGCCCTCCCTACACCCCCTCACCTTGCTCTACCTCACCCCCTCCCTTCGATCCCCCTCGGCCCGGTAATGGCAGCATTAGTAGCACTAATGGCCCTGGACGATGACGTTTTCCCATAAATTCATGTCAAATTTAGGAAGCGAACTAAACACGTGGTATATTACACAATCCGCTTGATTATATTAAAAAGTCGTAAATTCTAAACCAATATCGGGAATTTGATATCCGTTTTGTTACTGTCGAATTTATAATAATTTTATGATGATTTTAATATAATATTAACGATTGAATTATACAAGCATTTGCCTAATATTCATTAATAATACTTAAGTCGAAATAAAAAATAATATTAAAATACATATTTAAATTAATTTAAATAATTCAATAACACTTGAGACTTGAAACATCAAAAAAATATTCTTGTATTTGCAAGATATAGTAACTATAAGTTCAAAGTATTGTTTCATCTCAATTAAAATTAATATCTTCTTTGATTTACTTTTATGTTGAATTAAAATTTATATTCACCAAAGAATAACACACTAATACTGACAAAATAAATACCAAATACTTTCAGGTTCGTTTCTTTTTCAATCAACATTAATATTGAATAAAAAAGCATTTGAAATTTTGCAAACATATGAATCCGTGAGAACATCAGCCCCTCTTCGCCAATGCACCCCAAAACAAAGTTATCCTCAGTTGGGGCACTAAAAATTCCTCATAATTGAATGAATCAATTCTATCGCCATTAAATCGAGTTACCGAGCATATTGGGAGAGCAAATTTATTTAGCTAATAGCCCCCGCTCGGTGCGTACGAGATTCATCCCTTGTCACGTGAGACGATCCACAGACGCAGATAATTGTTCCGATATTACCTACATTACGGGTCATGCTCGCTTTTTTATTTCTTTTATAGAATGCTATATTAATAGCATATAATTTCTTTGATTGCAAGATTATTAATAACATGAATAAAGACTATGTTTTTATCTCTTATTGTTGATTAAGTCCTTGTATAGAAATATTAACACTAGAGGTGAAAGAATATAGGTTATACTCTTAGCCAAAAATTACTTAATAATAATCATACATAAGGTTCTTATTTTAAACTAAATGTTGAGGTTTGTAAATTAACAGTGTCCAAAGATCCAAATGAGTCAAATTTGGACAAAACAATTCGCAGCGGCGCCAACTAGAAATTACATTGACAAGTTAACCCCGAGTTAGTCGAACTCGGATAAATATTTAATCCACGCGAAGAAACCGTCACCACCATGTTCCAAGTCTCGAACTAACCGGGGAACTTCGGGCAAACTTGGTGCGACAACTAACGTAAATTATTAATACCTGACATAAATTTGCCATAATACCGCGAAGTTTGCTCGCCGTAGGCTCCAAGACAGTCGTACAAACGAGGTACAAATCGCGAGGCGGATGCGACTTCGCCTAATAGCCGCATAAAGCAGCGGGACTCGTAATGCGACCCTTCCTTCCCTCGGGTACTTGATCTTATCAATTTGCAGGACACGATGCTGGAGATAGAGGACTCTCCATTGTTAACGTATAATGTGGACATTTATATAATGCACATAAAAATATTTTGAGCGAGTCCTTCGAAAATATGTAGATCTTGTAGTTTGTAAGTAAAAAGGGTTGCAAATAAAACTATAATGTCTCAAGACTGCTTCAGTAAGGACTAGCAAAGATAACCATTTTCTCCGTATTTTAAGTCTATAATAAAATATAATTTTACCGTAACAGAATATAAGGACTCACGAACTTAACTTTTCTATTCTTTTAAACTAAGCCCCAAAGAAGTCTATTTTTAGATAACAAGATTTTAATATACTTAACATTTTATCGGCATCATAATTGAAACATTATAAACACATTCATTCAAAATTTATAAGTATTTATAGACATCACACAGGCCAGAATAAGAGCTTAAGGCGGCACATGTGACGAACAGAATCTAAAAACAAGCCTATTTTCACTCGTATATTTTTTCTCATTGAAGACTTCACACGTTCAGCTTCAGTGCCCGAGCATGTTACATTAGTTGCTCAAAGCCTCCGCGGCCGGAGTCTGGTCACGTAGCTCGGCGAGTGGTTCGTACGTCCAATCACCTCTAAACTAATAAATCGGAAGGAAGCGCTGGCGCATACGGCCTCCACGCCGACCTGCATATAAATTGGGCTCCAGCGCGGAGTATGTATGAAAGAGTTTTAAATTATACTAGAACGTTTTTTTATAAAAAATAATAGCGTAAATGAGCAGTTTTTGTTGACTACCAATGCAACTAAAGAGTTCACCAAGTTCATGCAGAAACGCATATGTATATAACTCTGCACTCTGCAGTTGTGTATTATGCTTCAGTAGTATCGGTCCACATAATTCAACAAGAGCACTGTTTACATTATCATTCATCATCGCCAGATATCCACTTACGACAGATGTCCTAAGTCTTTAGCCTTCAACTAAAAGTGGATCTGTCGATAGGGGACGGACTCCAGTGTCTATAGGAATAATTACTTATTTCTCAACATTAGTACCGCTTCTGACAAAAAAAATATTGACCAACCAGACCACTTTAGCCTAACTGCATATTCCACACACCCTCCCCCACTTCACTAACAAAAATTACAAAACCAATCAAGAACCACCAAATAGAAAACGCAGTGTTTCAAAAAGATGACCATCCACAAGCGTAGTCAATTTATCAGCGGGGGAAAAATGAAACAGACCATTAAAAATAGTCCATAGTCGCATGACCCATAAAACGCGAGAGGAAATACAACTGGGGCAAAAAAAATAGCCGGCACCTCGTCACCCGAGCCGGCGACGCGACGCCCAAAAAAGAAAACCAATTTGCCCGCATGAAAAGGTTCGATCCAATCCTAGGACCGACCGTACACGCTCACTCGATATTTTCTCTCGATACAGAACAAATTACAAACTGTCGATCAATCCCAGTTATTAGAGCTATTTATTTTTCTGTCAGCCGTCTCCCGGCTTATGGAAATCGCTTAGCACCTCGCTCGAAGTTTTCCTATTAACGCCTTTCATTCAATTCTTAACTGTTACTGTATTAAAATTGGAGATTGCCAATAAGCGGATTTCACTTCGAAACGTGTTTGTGTTCTGAACATTATTTTCAGTATTGGGTGCGAAGTTTGAAATGTCTGTAATCGAAATTGGTTGATTTTGTTTTTGGGGTTTATTCCTCCAGAAGCGGTATAAGGTCTGTGGTATAAAAATATCAGACGTAAAATGATGTAGAACAGTAACGCTGAGAGTAGTGTTTTACCGCTCAGTTTCTGCGCGCTTTTCACATCAGAATGGCGTTAGTTTTGAAGGAGAAAACGTCAGTAACGTGTCTGAGCTGACTCACCCAGTTTTTTGTCTGCTTTTTCGTTGAGTAAAAAATGTTCCCAATGATAACTGACCATGAGGCATTTGTAACAACAGCCGGAAATAGTGTCATTTTGGCCTTAAAACCCCTACAGAGACCATCCTCTTTAACATTTTATGCGCTGCTTCTGCTGCTCTTGCCTATCTAGATCTAAAGTCATGGTTCTGTCAGGTTTTTTGTTATTATATTAATATCGGTTTATTACAATTGTTCGTGAGTAGCGAATTTTTATTAAACAGCAGTTCTCAGCTTATTCATTATGAGTTCTTCATAATCATTTTCTATTAACTTTTATTGAATAAAGACACTTGTCTATATTCTTGACATTTGCGTTTCATGGGGCTTCTGAAAGAAAAGCTGAAAGATGACGAACGCATTCAGATTGTTTTACCTTAATCTATACTGATATAAAATTCAAATAACACTTTAACACTTACCTATTAACTTGGACGTAGATGATATTAAACAGTGCAAATGAAAACTGAAAACACGCGATGATTAACATAACGTCACAACTGTGACACGGCTGTACACGTCACAGCCTCCCCTCCGTCACCATGACAACGGCTCGAGTTTAAACAATAATTTAACTTTAATAAACCGACATTTTTACCTGTTGGGTTAATGAGAGGCCGGCGATATTTCACCGACCGCCCGATACATCATATCGGCAAGATTGATGCGCCGGTTGAAAGGGAAACGAGTTTGATTTGTGTGCGCGGTGACAATGGCGTGACGTCACTGTCTCGCCGGCACGGATTTATATAAAATGGCGCGCGCTTTATTATCGCTGACAGTTTTAGTACATTACACTCTGTTCATGTGTTCGGGGATTTAAAATGTGTCTGATGTGACCCTGGGGTTCATCAGGCAAGATTATGGACAGTCTCAGTCATAGCGAGATCAGCACTACTGGAGTAGTAGCTCTCGCGTTCATAACATCGGTGTGAACGGACAGCTACATTGTCGCGTTTGATGCAGTTTTTGATAGTCTGTTGATATATTGGACAGAATTAATTATTATGAATTTTCAAATTATTAATAAAGGGTTGCAAAGCATCTCTGTTGCCTCCGATTGTGTCTTTGGTGGTTAACAAGTCGCTCACGGCTTCTTTTCCCCACCATGACTTTAAAGAGTTTTAATACGTCACAGTATGTTTTATTTTGTTTGAAAAATTGAAACGCAAGTATGTGGTATATTTGCTGTAGGTTTAAATATCAGCCAAAAAATATTTCTCTTTATTTACATATTGTTTCATAATATAATCTAACATTGACATTAATTATTTAAAACGTATGAAAGTATACAAGGCATATGAAAATGATTTCCAGAAATTTCATTAAAATTCCGCTTCGTCAAATAAGGGTGCTTCGCGGTAGGGTTGTCACTTGTCACTTATCGCGTTACAATCGCGACACTCGAGCCGAGACGTGACACGTAACTGACGAGTGCGCGAGTATCTTGTGAGTTCACCGCCAGAAGTACACATCCTCCGCCACACGCCATGTGGGACAAGTTTGATACTAAATGTCACGATACAAGTAAATTCACGAACAGTAATACATAGCTAGGCAATATAAATTGCTATGTACATATTGCTAAAAACTGTAATTGTACACGATTGTCAGCAAAGGTATTGTTTTGCAAGATTAATAAGAATAACATAAACCCAGTTGAATGAGAAGTTGACTTGAAGATGTTATAGTAAATTCGTTGTAGGTATTATAATACCTACAAAGAATTTACTGTAACAGAATAAAATATTTTTCTGGAGCCATTCCTTTTTGAGTAAAACAGACGCTGAAGAATACATTATTTAATAAATAAAATATTAATAATAAAATTTAATAATGATGCAAAATATAAGTAATATTTTGCATCATTATTAAATTTTATTTAAGGCCAAGTATTATTAAATCGTAATGCTCTCAGATATACATAATTGCAATAAACTAGCTGCGCCCCCCTGTTTAACCTGCAAAAAAAAGGGCCATACGTTATTGCAGGATATAAAGTATTTTTTATTCTGATGTTGTGTTCTGTGTCAATATTCACCCAAACCCGTTTCGTAATTTTCGCGTGAAAGAACAACAAAGGTAACATACAAAATTGTATTCAGAATGTTAGTTTTATTACAATAATAGTTATGTGAAAGAATAACAAATGCATGTACGACACGGTTTTCGTTATATTAGTTTGAATACGTTAATACCTTTATATCTAAAACTGCTATTAAAAATTTAGATAAACTCACAGTTACATGCAGACCACAACTAAATCCATACTTTTTTAATGCAGTACCTAATAATGACCGAAATGCTAATTGTTAATCTTGCGGATTGTCATTGTTTCCGTCGTCTAGAATATTTCCGTTTTCGTCGCCTAAAAAACATTGAAAAAACGTCCATTGTTTCGTCGGCGACAGCCCTGAAGAACAAGAAGGGCCCGGGCCGGGCGGCGGGAGGGCCGAGGGCCGGAACCTGCGAGGAATTCATTTGGGCGTAATAGGTTTCCTGCTGCGGACCTCCGCGGCCCGCGTCCGGCACGCAGCGGAAACTCGCACGCTCACGCGCGTCGAGCGTTACGCTTAGTTACGGTTGGCGCACGTAATTGACGTTTTTTATTGGGCACTAAGCAAACGAACGAGTGGCTGATAAGTAACTATGGATGTACGAAGACAACCTACAAGTAGAGAATAAATTCCAGAAGCTTATACTCTTGGAATCAGGAGAATATTGACCTGAAATCGATTCCATCTTTGGATATTCCGAATACTTGATACTCGATCTATCATTCAGATTGTTTTACTTATAGTCATTTTTATTAAGATACATTCATCATCATTATTAAGCTTCATTCGTCTATTGCTGGATATAGATCTGTATCAATGATCTCCAAGACGGCCAACCCATGCCACTCGCATCCAACCCGTACCGCCATGAACATCGTCTATCCACAAACGCTTTTTCCTACCTCCCAAGCGATGCCACTAGAGGTTTTATGTTGGCCCCACAATGTACATAAACTAAACATAATTGAAACTCCACATTTTCTTTAATCCGGCCGCCTCCTGCTCCGACGTGAAATCCATTCTTCAAGAAACACTTAATTTCCTCTGAAAACGTGCAGACGAGAGGTTGTTTCATTAAAACTTGTGTGACGTGTCATTAAGTCCCCGGCGATAATTATTAATATTCAAATCGTAATTCGGCGGGGGCGAGGAAAAAGCCAAGACGCGTTAACTTATGAATAACTTGAGCATTTAAATGTGCCGCGGGTTGATATGTCGGGGATGTTTTTACATATCAAAAGAGAGAACATAATTTCTATTCCTTTTCGGATAGAAGATATTAAATAACTAATTTGTATATATTAAAACTTTTATATGAAATTTCATATGCGTGAAATATTCTAGCATCTGGTATATAGATATATGCAATAAACAATATAAGTATATTTTTCGTGCAGACATAGTTACTAATTATACGACAATGTACATGATTAACGATTTCGGATTATGATAATCATTCAAATAAAACAAGACACGTTAAAACAACACATGTATAAACAAAAACAAATCAACGACAAATGTTTTCGTAAGTTAAGCATGTTTATGGCATTAAATTTCATGCGAGCGGCGTATTTGTTTGTCGCGTGCCCTTCGGAGGTCCAATTTACGAGCTCAACCAGCATTAAGTTCGGAAAGGCCCAACAACTCGTGAACATAAAAACAAAATACTAACACGATTTGTGCTCAAGAGAGCGCAAAATAAAATAACACGACGGGTGTAGGCGCAGTTTGCGCCCCAGGCCACGGGCTTGTAATTTTTCTAGATATTTCATATTCCCGTAGACGCCCGCTGGCGGTGCTACGACGGCGTAGACGCTCGTAGCCGCGCTACGCCGTAGACTTGATACATAGGGTATTATGAAAATGTTATATTTTCATACCCTCTGTGCATTTATAATTTTTATATTAAAATGTTGTGATTAGGTGTCGTCTGGGTGTTTATTCTTTTGTGTTTTGTTTAGTGTGTGAAAATATCGACTAGATACGAGCACAGTGTCTGCGCAGGAGTGCGACTAAGCTAGGTGGCAGATGTCTTAACGTTCATTAAAATACGCTTGCCTCTAAAAGTACTCTAGTGGATGCTGCAAATAAAGATGAAAAGACGTCTTAGATATATTAGGTCGGATATACGAAGGCAATCGAACAGGCAAAAATCTTTAATGACTACCAATGCACTTAACGCCACAAACACACAACACAACAAAGACATATTTAGATTACGTAACTCTCATTTATCCAGTAACAATCAATTTACCCTCCTGCCTTGCGGAATCCGCACGAAGCACTATAGCACGACTCTCAAGGCTGATGAGTTGATGTCTATCAGTTTCGACGGTGATATAATGTGAGTGACAGGCCCTCCCCCATCACTATCTGTTACAAAACTTTTCGCTACTGACGTCATATGTTGCTCATGCGTTATAGACATATTATGTTGCTCAAATTTGGAAGTGTGGCGTAACATGATATCTCATGTCACCTCACACTTCAACCAGTTTGAAACATGGAAATTTTGCCACGACACGGTGGAGCTGTTGCACGTCCGCCTAAGTGTTACGTCTAGATTCAGCCGCAGCGCTTTCATTTCATTCTTAAAATTAAAAAAGCCCTTCATCTTTATAAGAAACTTTCTCACACGCAAACACACTCACAATACGTCTTTCATTCCTCACAAAAAAGCACTCGAATAAATTATACGCGTATTATTTTATTACGTACACGAGTGGCGGGGGCGTGTCGCGTGTGCGACTCGTCGCGTCGCTCGCCTCTCGCACCTCTCGTGCCTCTCGCGCCTCTCGCCAAAGGGACTTCTCAAACAGTTGTTAAGACACAATATTACTTCTTAACATTGCGTGCGATTCATATTTCGAATAAAAACTTTTTTACAGTGTGAGATGTTTTTTTTTAAATACGACGCTTGTTTTATTATACATTTGTATAAACTGGTAAGTTGTTTCGAAATTCAAACTTCAGTAAATATTTTTGGACAACAAGCAGTCGGAGTCTTATTTCTGCGCCCATAGACATCTGAATAATTCTCATACAAACAGCTGTGCTTTTCTCCTCCTTCTTTCCCATGGAATACCGGAAACCCATAAACTGCAAGAAACACGACAGCAGAGCCATCACTGCGGCGATATAGTGTGAGCGAGTTTTACCTCCTTCGTCAGTCTGGCCAGATTCAGCTGCCATGCAGCATGTTAATGTCTTTTTATAAAATTCTGGCTGCGCTCCGCGGTTTCACCCGCGTAAATTTCGATCCCGTAGAAAATCATCCCATGGCTTCCTATAGGAACATTTTTTCGGGATAAAAATTATCCTATGTGTTAATCCCAGTTACCCTCTATGTGTGTACCAAATTTCATGAAAATCGATTCAGCAGTTTTTGCGTGAACGAGTAACAAACAAACAAACTTACAAATTTTCGCATTTATAATACTAAGAGGATATTTAGGATATGTATATGTCTTTAGAACAATATATTTTAAATGAATACTAATATGTAAAATACACCAAAAAAAAAAATCTTTGCTTTTAGTAAAAGATTTTTGCTAGAACTTCCCTAACATTGCTAAATTTAAAATTATCAGCTTTTATGTCTTCACGTCATTTTTTTTTCTTTTTTTTTATTGGATCATTAAACTGGTTACAATCTAAAAACACTACTTTTACATATAAACAATAAAGTACATGGGATTGCACCTTCTAGAATTCACAGCATACAATATATTTAACAAAGGACTGTCACTACCAACCAAATAGAGCAAACTCTAAATTAAAAGTCATAATAATGAATTTAATAGTTTTTGATTCAAGAATATAAAAGAAATAGAGCTAACAATTAACTAACTAATAAAAGAAACGGAAATAACAATTCTTACTTAAAACTACACTTAATTTGTTTTTTAAACGAGGTCGTAGAGCATGTAAATATGTCATGATTGATATTATTTAGTAATTACAGTGGACAGATAAGTCAACGGATCTACTGATCCGATGACATCTGTGTCTCAAGTGACGTCGTAGCTATTACAACTAAGACCTTTGCTTTGCTTCTCTCCAAATTGATTGCAATACAGAAATTACGCTCTAAAAATAAATAGACACGCCTGATCACAATCATATATGTGACTTAGTTCATCCACAACCGAAAAAAAAAATTCTACTATGAATGCAGTTAATAAATTGTAGCATATTATATACTGTTTCAGTTTTTTAGCACATAGCCGATGCAATATTAAACCGGCACACAGCGTTATGTAAGCCAGTACCCTCGCCAGTCGACTTCGCTGTAATTAATTAACGAGCTTAGTTTAAAAGCAGGGCCGTAAGACTTGGCGCGGGTGGCATCGCCGCCCACCGGGGGTCTCTTCGCCAAGAAAAGGGTGGGGGGTAAAGAAATTTTGGGGGAAAGTTTATCATATTTAGGCGCAAAATGGCGAATCCAGCGCTCGGATGCCGCTGAGAGATTAATATCTGGATTTAACTCGCCGAAATGAATTTCGTTTTGAATAATGTTGACATAACTTTACAGTTTTAATCTCAAATACACTGTTGCCTTTAAGCGTTCGGTACTTATGTGACGCTTAAGAGATAAATCAACAGATACTCAGATCTCATTTAAAATAACGATTTACATAATCGTAATATTAACGTCAACGAACGCTGAAAACGCTGATGTTTGGTTGTACGCCAAGAAATTGTACTGTGATGTTCGTCATCATCAACATGTTATTATCAATTGTTAAAGTATATACATAGTATAGCTGGATAATCCCGCAACTTAACGACTACCGACGCCCACTAATATCCGCATTAAGATGCGTTTCTTCCTTCATATATGTTTACTATTGATATACATTCGAGAGTATCTAATTGTTATATTTTAATGACACAAGATACACTGGTAGTCAGGTGACCTAATAGAAAGCAGACACCCATAGATGTCCACACTACTAAAGCAAGCAAGACTGGGGAATTATCGTTCTCTCGCAGAATAGAGACGGAAGGTGACAATCATGCTATTGGGTTCCGTGCGGTTTCTGATTTCCAATGTCCCACTGGAAAGGACGACGGAAGCACGCTAAAACGTTTTCATGGCTAATTTATTAAAAAAAACTCTTTACTTCCCCGATCGCGTCTACTCAATTTAGTTGCAGATACGGCATAGCTATAATATTGTATATCTTCTAGTAACATTCCAACAGTGTTGTTAAATAAATTCTGTATCATCTCAACAATATACAAATCTACTGATTAGAGCATAATATATTAGACTTAGAGAAATGTGCTCTGGATATTTACTTAACCAGTACATGATAGCATATGTCTAGATATTATATATCGAAGCCATTCGACTACACGCCAATTCGTAAATTGTATTTTTTTTAAACGGGCTTGGCCCACTCTTTCCCACCGCTGCTACTCCTGTGTCGCCAGGATCAAGGAACGGCGCGGAATTTATGTTCACATAAAAGCGCCAAAGTACGTCAAACCATGACCAGACATAATATATTAAATCACGTTTCCATCTTAATTCAAAACATACCGACAAACATATACAACAAAAGAACTCCGCACCGCTCGCGATCATATCGCGGTCCGACGCACGCTGGCGACACTTCCATCGCTCTATAATTAATTGCTACTAAATTCGCCCCAATTTGAATCCGGTTACCAAGTCCGCGAAGAAACTTACGAGGTACATAAGACTTAAGGGCAGGGCCGGCCGGAAGGAGGGTAAAATGGCGGCGCAGGGCGCGACCCTCCCAGGGGGAGGAAGGACGTGAGATTTACTCTAAGTAATTGCAGTAATAAACACGCAAATATATCACGGCCAGGGTAATGAGAGGAAGCGACGAGAATTACCGAGCAAATTGCGTGTGTTAGATAAGCTCATTTTTTTGTTCGAAAATTTTATCATCCGAGCGCGCTTTGATGGCTCCATTTTACTTTTTGGCGGCAATAAACATTTTGTAAGGGTTACGTATGTGTGTGTATCTCGTATATGCATGTTTATAACAACACAATAACATAAACTTTTAAATTGTTGTGATATTATTTAAAAGGAATGTTAAAATAATATGTATTATGTGTTTAGTAATTGCTTATGAATTGAAATATCCTTTTTACACGCTACATCAGTACGCTATTAATGTTTTGTATGTTCGTAGAAATCTGTGTTCAATATTAGTTGGTTGGGTATATTAAAATAATATATTTTATCATTCTGGTGTTGTTTTATCATTTAAGGTACAGTCGTAATAAAACTTCTTTAGCGGAATATTTTACAAGCTACCAGTGACAATTGTTGCTGAAGCTCCTGAAAATCACGATTCAATCAGTCAAAGTAATTTTATTACAATGTGTAACATTCGTGTGTTCTTTAGACCTACGTACTACTACCTTTAGAATTACTCTACTGATATTTTCCGGCTCGTATATACAATTTGAATTTGTCTACGTTATGATATCTGAACAGCAATATAGTAAAGGATATTTATGCTACTGTTCTACGACTCCTAGAGTTCTAGATGTCAATGGGAAGACGATACGAGTTAGATATACAAATCTGTTTATTTTCGAGTGAAACAGTCACAAACATACAAACTTTCACATTCATAATTAGCAACATTACTGCAGCTATTATTTATTATTAAATAATACAACAGCCACTGAACTAGCCAATCTCCACAGCAACAACAAAGAAGTGACGACTTGGAAGCTACGCCGCATTAATTATTCGCTCGAGACAAGAAAGGGCCCCATTTCCAATATTTATGTGATGCCGATGACGATGCGGGAATGCCGGCCGTCGACTCCTTTTTAAAACCTGAAGAAAGGGCCGAGAAGGGCCGGGAAGGCTTTCGCGGCCTTTCTTAATGCACAAACAGCACTCGCTCACCTGCCCCGCTGATTTATCGGCCGGCTTTGTTCAGCCGCTACAACCTTGTTGTTGCGTTTTTAATTTATTTCCACGGTGTTTTCGTTGTTATTTCATATTTTCGGGAAATTGTTGCGTAATTTGTACCTGTAACGTGCATTAACTGGCTTAGCTTGTTCCATAAATAACGCTCCTTCGAAGATGGCTATGTCGTGACGAGTGTGCGCTCGATCGTCGTCATCTTCGTAGTTCTTTGGAAGATTCAGTAACTCCAGTAATTATTAATTAAAATTAAAATAAACCACACGTATTAATCACTCAAGGCATGGTAGAGGTGATGTCATTCGGAATCCATCTGGAACAACCGGAAAGGTACATCTCGCTACCGTAAAGTGCTGTCTATCCTAATGCGGTTTGTGAGTAACCGACAGCAGAGATCAGAGAAAAGGACCAGCCTAACCAATAAAAGTGGGTGATCACGGACGTAATATCGTCATAGTAAATAAATGACGTAACTCACTAAATGGCTCCGATTATTAGTTGTTCCTCTATACAATTAAAAAAGTACTATCGTTTATCCTAGTATTCTAACCAGTATCAAAAAAAGATGAAGATTTTGTTGGCGTTTCTCTATATCTTTTGAACTATTGTTTGAATTGAACTGTTGTTTTAAAGGTTTTGAACTATTTATTATCAACAAATATATTATCAATAAATGAATATAGGTAATTCATTACATTCGCTTAAACAATTTGATTTCTATTTTTGAAAACCTCGAGATCCAATAAATTGACCAAAAATTCCAATCCTGCTAACGATGAAATATTACTAGTAAAGCTGTACATCTGAGCCTAAAGTTCTTCGTTTTCACTTTGTTGAAGTTTTTGTTTTATTTCAAAGGAGAAATGCAAGCAAAAACTTTATTATTTGTGAATAACGACACATAAAAAATACAAAACTGTACCTATATCATTCGTGATACGCGACTGTATGTTACTAAACGAACATAATTCCGAAGTGAAAGGTGCACAAAAATGACGTGAATCTTAACGCCGCGGAAAAGCTAGTGTTTTGTTTGACCGTGACCAAAAAAATATAACATATTTTTTTTGTATAAGGTGACAAACTGCATGACCTATTTTCATGACTACCGACGCCCACAGACGTCAGAACAGAGGTTATACAGATGCGTTGCCCTCCTTCCTCCTCCGAATATCAAATAACATCGTATTTCAAAGTTACTTATAATCAATGACCGTGGTTGTGACAACTCACTGCTTGCACTTATAATTTACACATGTAGCTTTAATTAACATTTTTCCTTAAAAATTCACGAATTTACAAGAGATACACTTGTGATTTGTGACTTACGTTGGGTAACATTTACAAACCTTGTGAAATTATTTGAAAAAACGTAATTTATAAGTATCTACTCGTATAAAATATACTGTAACAAGTAACTTGTAAGCTTGTTACTTTTCAGGAACAGGACACAAAAATTGTATATTTTTGGATAGTGAAAATCTTAACTGAGGACGACCTCTATTCTACATCGGTGGTACCTATCATTTCTCACCTATAAAAAACAATGATGAATGGCCTTCACAGATTATACATAATATTTTGTCACAATGGCCATCTATTCTGTATTCACATAGCGCAGGCCACATTAAACAGGGCGACACCAGAGGCGACGGACGGGCAATGGTCCATGAATGAATACGAATTGGCGTCGCCGCAAACGGCCTCCAGCCGATTGTCGACACGACTCATTGCCGATTCAACGGCGAGCTCGCAAATTTACCCCAACTGTATATTCTGAGCCAATCTTTGCCGTGATTGCACCTTGGACGTGGTTAGATTTATCACTTCACCTGCCCACCGCCAGGGAACATTTTATTTTCGATTGTACAAAGGAATTACAAGGCGTTTTCGGTTGCATAATTTATAAGTTTACCTTAATCTACTTAATCCTAGTTTGTCATTTCAAATTGGTATATTTCTCCAGAAAGCTTAAAGTATATTTTATGCTGCCTTCTACAATGCATTATAAATTTACTATTGCTAAGATGTTAATATGAGAAAAATGAAGTCCACTACTTCTACTTCCTAATTTCTATTTTTACACTATAACAGCTGTATTTTGATATTATATCATACAAAAGCCTAGAGTATAAAAATATAGACTTCAGCTATAAATGAATTCAAAGTCTATCCATTAATATTTGTAAAATGTTGAAATAATGATATATAGCCATATGCCAGTCAAAGGTAGATGAACTAGGTATCTTACTTTTCATTCCTGTTAAAATCTCTATCTATACATATAATAAAACAGTAAAATCCGTGTGTCTGTACATTGAATATATTTACAAAAAAGTAATTGGGAGCGATGTTATAAAAGTATTAGAACACTTTTCAATGTTTTTTAATATTTTTGTGTCAAACTGACAAACAGTCTGTTTGTTCGGGCTCCGAAACTACAGGACGGAATCGAATGAAACTAATGTGGTGTATATATACTGAGCCTGGTCAACATCAAAAACACATTTTACTGCGGGAAAATTGCTTATTCCTACGGGAAATATGAATTTCAGCACTCTGCAAGCAAACAGTAACAAATTATATTTTACTATAATATTACTACGCTACGCGAACAAAGTCGCAGGCACCAGGTAGTAATCAATAAATAACAAAACAAAAAACACACTGTCAAAAAACACAATAGATATGACAAATTATGAGTACATAGTACAGCTACACTATAGCCCCCTTATTAATAAACATAGAATAACTTTATCCAAGTAATAACCTAGTAATAAACTGACATCTGTCAAATTCCATATTAAAAACAAATAAAAAGTATGGACCTTGACAGATGTCAGTTTATTACTAGGTTATTACTTGGATATAGTTATTCTATGTTTATTAATAAAGGGGTAGTAGTTTAATATCAATATATTATAATTCACGAGTATACACCTTACCTCAACGCAAGTGACGCGTCGGTAGTCCAAGACGTGGCGTCGGATGTGCATCTGCATACACGGACGCGTTTAGCATCACAAAGCGGTCCACATTTACGTGGACCGCCGATTGGCTAGGCCCGATTGAATTTTCTGCTCCGCTTAACCAATAAAATAAGCTAACACCTTGGGGAAACCATCATCAACAACCTCATGCATACGTCTCATAAAATGCAAAATAGATGAATATATTTATAATCATGTTGACACAGGGTTACAGAGAGGCTAAAAAATAGAAGTAGATTCTAAAATATTTCATACATTTATTCTAGAAACTACTCATACACCATTGTATAGAGTTTATTAACTAAAAATTTGTGTACTTTGATTCTACTCTACTAACTTTAGTAAGAGGTAGTGCCACGCTGCATGCTTGCATGCAGCCGAATTGGGCCGGCACGACCGGGGAGGTACCTCTCGCTTACACGAGACCGGCGTGAAGTGACA
>LUGF01019992.1:361808-388380 GCA_001625245.1 Calycopis cecrops
CCTCATCCGCCCCCCCCCTCCCAACAATGCAACTTGCCTCCAAAAAAATATTTTCTCATTCTGGGAAAACCAAAAATTCGTATCTTTCTATTCTATTACTGCTAGCTGGTGCCTGCGACTTCATTCGCGTAGCGTAAAAATATTATAATCAAAGTGATTTGATATTGTTTGCTTGCAGTGTGCCGAAACTCCCATTTTCCGTAGGAATGAGCGATTTTACCGCAGTAAAAGTGCATTTAATGTTGACCAGGCTTAGTTTCTATACACCACAAAAAATTTCATTCGAATCCGTAAAGTAGTTTCGGAGATTAGCCCGGACAAACAGTCAAAGAGACAGACAAAAATTTAAAAAACATTGAAAAGTGAATAACCATTTTAAGATCGCCCCCAATTAGTTTTTCTTAAATATATTCAATGTACAGACACGAATTTAACTGTTTTATTACATGTATAGATAATGATACGATGTCCTAACATCGGTTATTTAGTCTACGGCCTGACCTCGGGCCGCCACGGCGCGGGGACATACTTTTTACGTCATTAGACATGAGGTCGGATCATCGGCTGCTACGGCGGTCGACATGAATCTATTACAGCGCCGGGGACGGGCTGCCATGACTTATAACTTCTACAACGTCCACTAAGCCTGGTGTATTATATAATATATTGTCTATGAAATATTAAATAATTATTTGCTTTTTTTCTTATAAGAACACTTAAATGGATAAGAAAAAGGAGCTACAATTAGAAACATCATATGCACGTTTATATCGTTAACAATAAAGTTATACCAGGTAATGCACAGTAAGAATGCTGATATCTATGAGTCTCGGTTGTCATTAAATGACTCAATATGGACGGTTAACCTTAAACAATTTTGGATGAGAGGACATATTATATTATTGCTCAGGGAAGATTATAAACTAACGAAAAATAATGCGTCAAATTGTGAACGGTTTGCACAATTCAGAATTTTTCGACAGATTACACACACATTACAATCTTCCGAGTTATTATGTAAACTAACTACTTTTTTGTTAAACTAACTATACGATTAAGATTCTTTAAACGGATCCTATCGCGTCTGATATAAAATATCCACTTGCAGAATCTCCGCAATGAACGAGTCTATCAATTTGTTAGATCGAACGCGATAGAATCCGTTTAAAGAATCTTAATCATGAGCAGCATTCGCGTAAATATACGAAAACTATATAACTTATTACAATCTTACGGTAACATAAATATTATATTTGCATCTCTGTTTGCCCACTATTAAAATTTAATAAAATACGAAACCAAATAGGACCTATCGGTTAAGTATTTGAACTAACTCAGACCCAGGGTTACAAAAGTTCTTGTTTTTGGTCAACAACAGGTGGAATCCGATATGAATAACTTGTCGTTAACTTTCGGAGATGATAATATGTAAATTGATAAGTACATTAATAACTCATACATACCTAGATGCTGACATACTATTTACTAACATACAAATGCTTACGCTCTAACTCACTATGGAACCCATATAAGTTATAACTCCTAAGTTAATATCACATATATTATATACGTAAGTTATTTAATCACTTTCCTAGCAAAACTTGGCATATGCACCGGTGCATGCGTCCGGGATCAGTCTATCCTCGTGTATGTGTAAAGCTCGTGAAGTCTTAAAGACTTAGCAAAAGCTCATATTCTTAATCCAACGCCGTACGTAAATCTGTTTTCCATTTAGCTTTTAGCGCCTTTAAAGATAATTCATGCTCTAATAAGAAAACATGTTATCGCTGTTTTCGTACCTCTATAGCCTTTTGGTAGTTTTGGTAATAGGTCACTTTGAGAGTGTTATCACACTATTCGTGGGTTCGACTCCAGTAGACTGCAGTATTTCTGAATTGTATTTGTGCATCAGACAATATAAATATAAAGTGTCTTTGTAATTACAGAGTTATATTATTATGATATGATATTGTTTGCCTGTACTTGTTATGTGTATTATGTATTGGTTTATAAGATTTAATAATCTTAAAATCACGTTGATTTTTAAATAGTCTTCGTGTTTGTGATAAGATGATGTCAAGGTATAATCGAGACTTATAAAAAATCGAACGAATCGGCCGCATGTGGCAACAGGAAAAAAAGTACATATTGTGTATTTGCTGCTGTTGAAATGAGCTTAAGAGCCGAAAAGGAAAACCCATTTTGTGGGCTCTGGTGAACATATTTGGTAGTTAGCTAGGTTAATTTGGTAAAAATGTTTAGTAAGAAGTAATGGTTCATATACGAGTATCCTTCGCGGGGTTTATATTGCAACAGGCTTAGTACCAACAGAAGGTAAACGATTGTTGTATAGAATAATTAGCAAATTAAAATAGTTAGGACATCTGATGGTAAGTGATCGTCAGCCACAGACATCCGCACCATCTCTCTCTCTCTCTCTCTGGTGCAGAAATGGCCTTACAAGAATAAACTCTTTTCTTTAAGGTCACGAAATCGTAACTCTTTGGAAATACCACTGCTGATAGCTGTTACACACAAAACATTGACAAAATGCTAAAATAGTTTCAAACCGTAATAAATTGTTAAAGTCCGCAAAAATACGAGTAAAACACGCTTTATCCAATTACCAAATAGTTTCCACAATTGGAGTGCGGGACACGAAATAGTGGACACCCTCGGACATTAAATACATCGCACAGAACCGACACGCGGCAATAAACATTCATTTCCAAATTAAACACAATCTACCTGCGAGTTTACCATCGCGAAATCACTAAATGAATAAAACAGTGAGGAGTCGGACGTGAATTCGCATTCGAACATCGATGGAGGGAGGGAGGCCGATAAATAAAGATATATAATATACAGGCTACATCCCGCGCCAATGGCACTTGTGAAAAATGGACTTGCCGCTCTTCCAGGGAAGCAATCACTCACACCGTTGTCTGTTTGCGCCTCTGCTCTTTTTCGGAGTATTTTTTTGCGATTTTTTCGCCGGTGTCACTCGCAGCTCAGGTGGGACACGTGATGGACAAAAAAAATTATTAATAACTGACATTTTTTAAAGTCTTCGAACCCTCGCATTGTTGTCGATATTTCGTAAACGATTTAAGTATGATGCTGCGTTTTTTCGGTAATATCGGGGCTTTGTGGGCCCCGGGGGCGGTGCCGGCGCTGTTGTGTTTGTTTAGGTGGTAATGGACAGGTAACAGTAGCGGGGCTCTGAATAAATACCATTACAAGGTATTACAAGACAAAATCATTGTGGAAATATTTTATACATTAAAATGCGCACTCCGTAAAGAGTTTACAGGTTATACTTACTCATCGTTCCATTATTAGTTTATAACATTTAATAGGTAATATATTTTAAGCTATTATTTATCATTTAGCATCATCATTGTAAGTTTTTATACCATTGGAAAACAAAGGAGCAATCGAAACCATTCGGTGACTACGACCGCCCATTAACATCCGTAACCGGTTCTATCCTCCCAATAATCTAACGGATACTCACACGTCACATGAAACGTAATAGCTTAGCCTTTACTTTTAAGGCAAGAAGTACTTCCCCAATCGTGCTGGCTCAATTCGTCTGTAACGCATCAATAGCTCTACCTTTTACTAGTACACAATCTTGATTGACAAGTTTCTGTTCGCCTCAAATTTAAACCTACCACTACCTTCTGCAAAATACATTTTGTTCACCTAAATTAACCTTTATGTCCAAATAACACATTTTAAACAAACAACATTTCTAATAACTACACATACACTCGACCACAACACACCCTTAAGCGGAGTCGGATAAACTAACATACTCTACAACATAATCTACTTCACCAGAAACTTTCATTAATTATTATCCAGCTCTCCCAAAAACCTTATGTTTCATTCGAAGCCACTTTGAAAAGCTATTAGATATATTAAGTCCAGGTCTTTGATTCGGCCCCTCGGCGGTGCATTAACATTTTTTCATAATTACAATAATGTCTTCTCGTTCTCCCCCCATTCATTTACCCAATGTGCTGTGGATAAACGTTGTTTGAGATCGTTCCCTTACAAATATGCCCGTTTTATCCCGATTAGGAGAACGAGGAAGAAATTATACGATTCTTTCAGATAAACATTTCCCTGTTTCCTGCAATCCCTTTTTGTTCGTTTGTGTTTTGAATTTCGCTCGCTTATTTCATGTTTTATTTTATATCTTAAGTCTGTAGTTTGTTGGTATTTTCCGACCAGATGAGACGTTTGAGTTTCATTTAGAGTTTATAATTAGTACAATTTGATTTATTGGGCCTGTAGCTATATGGGTCTAAATTAAAATCTAATAAATAATAAAACTAAGCAGGCGTAAGTCTAAGTCGAAGAAATATTACGACTCAAATTAGCTTGTCCAATGCACAGTTAGTGGAGCAGTCAAGCTGGTACTTTAATTGAAAGAGTTTTTATGACCTGGGCTTCTCACGAACAATAATCGCACTGGTTATATATCGGCAGCTAGCCTAGAGACAGCTAGCAGGTATAAATAAATTACTTGATTATAAATTTGTTTTACAAATTAAGCCGACATTATACATTGGAATATAATTTTCGAAATGATCTTATTTGATTGAGCCAGAATTACCTACTGTTACAAATAGTAAGAGTTACCACTCGTAAATTTTACCATTGGACCGACTCGACCAGGGAGGTATCTCTCGCTTATACGGCACCGGCATAAACTAACAAGAGCGCTGTCGCGTTTGTAGGTGGAGGAGCAAAGAGGGCAACGCATTTGTATAATCTCTGTGCTTAATGTCTCTAGGCGTCGGCAGTCATGAAAATGGCTATTAATTTACATTCCTATACTAAGATATAAAAGAAAGAAAAAACATCGGTGCTGCTGTGGGCTAATCTATGGGCTCAAGCTTAGTACAGGATAGCAGATAGGTATACTTGCACCTTACGCCTTCTTCCTCTAAAAGTCGATACTCCTTGTTAGAAACAGGTACAGACAAAATACAAGTCAACATGGCATAAGTATAAATAAACATATTTTTTTTACAATATAACAGCACCAATTATCGTAGACACAAACACACACATTTATCTAACTAATTAACTGCACATAATGTGAAGAAGGCATCGCGAACATCCCTGAAATCTGTCGCTAGAAAATATTTCATATTTTTCTCAGCACTCGACATCTCGACCTCACATTTAACCCGAATTCCAGCAAACTGCATAATTTCGCCACTAATGAGAAGAGAGTCGGCGTCGTCTAATTAGCGCAGAGTTGGTAAGACGCCCACTAAATAGAGGCTGGGGGGGTAAGNNGGGGGCGGGGGGCGCCCTCCCCGCGGGTAACGCGGGCCGAAGAGCGTCGCTCACCTAATGAAGTGTTTCGCTTTGACACGCGTGTTCGTTAGCAGACCACTTCAGCGACTGCGACGAGCTGTGTTCAGATGACAGCTTCCTCAAATTTACCACTCAAGTGACGTGCAGCGCCGAGCGCGTTAACTAGTCTGATACGCTTTCGTGTTTTTAATCATCACATTGTTGCATATCGGCGCTACCAACTTGACGAAAAATATTCCAAAATTTACCTACTAGTACAAAGATTAATATGATTTATTTATGCGTAGGTAAGTATGTTGTTCATGGTAAAACAAGTTTCTATCTAAGTCTTTTTAAACAAATCTAATAATGACCCAGATGAGGATCAAAATACAGATAATAGAAGAGTGTCGTGTCTTTTGGAACCCTTTGATGGATGCCCATAGACAAATCTCAAGGCTCTTCAGATTTATTCAGATTACTCGAGGAAGGCGATAGATGACAACAATACGAATAACAATAGAGTATTACCTATTCATGCCCATGGCAATGTCAATAACCAGTATAGTTCTAAGTAATAATATTTAGTTCTAATGAATCCTACTAATATTATAGACGCGAAAATTTTATATATGTTTGTTTGTTACTCCTTCTGCTCGACCGATTTTCATGAAATTTGGCACACGCATAGAGGGTTATTTGGATTAACACATAGGATATTTTTTTTCCCGAAAAAATGTTCCTATGGGATGCCATGGAATGATTTTCTATTTTCCACGAGATCGAAATTTACATGGGTGAAAACGCGGGGCGCAGCTAGTGTTTTAATATAACTCAACATTTCAAGCTTCGTCTATTTTACGAAATAGCTTCTTCAGTTCTTTAAACGTCCATTCAAAACAATGACTATTAAAATTCCGATAAGTCAATCCCGTTTGGCGTATCTACAAGAGCCTGATCATGAATGCAGACGGACAATTATTGTCGCTTAAAAACTCCTACGAAAAACATTAAAATAATTTCATTCTATTATGTGCTTTTCAAACATATACAAAATATTGATGTTTTAGAATGCCTTTCGTTCCAAACTTTTAGTAAATACCTACCATGGAGATTCCGATTTTAGCACCTAACGTAGCTTTTGTTTATAAGAAAAAAAAATTGTGGTGTTTTATAAGACATAGCTTTGTATATTTTTATGAAGTTGTCCTCGATTTATAATCCTGCCAACCTGCGGCCGCAGCGCACAATTAAATAGGCCTTCATCTAACAATGGGCTAAAAAGAGCCAGAAGACGGTGAGGGCTCTACATAACACATAAACAAAATATTGTGCAATATTTATTTACCATTGGCTGATCTTTGCAACCCCCCAATAAACCAAACGTTCCCGTTGATAAAATGCCAGATATTAAAAGTCAAGTAGCCCGTAACAAAGTTTCCTAATTGTAGCGAGATTTACGCGCGGGATAAACTTGGTAGCGGCAAAAAAGCAATTATACTTTCTGTTCTACGGAGGTGAGAAAGCATATTAAAAAACTTGAAAGCGACAGCCCTAGCGGGTGGAGCAGACAGTGATGGCCATTAATTAGAAGGGTTAAGATTGCATCCTTTAAATGTAGCTAGAGCTCTAGAGCTGTGCATAGAACTGTTACTCGGGAATATCGCTGTTTCTGATATTCATTATCTACCTGTTACTTAGTAGGTACGAGTACGTATAGCTGTATTCGCTGTATAATCGTTTTGTTTGTTTTAGTTTTAATGTTATTGAGATAAAAAATGATGCATTATAACTAGGAATTTTTGAAAAAAGAAAAAGAAAGAATTGTGAGTTTAAGTTGTGTGTGTGTTGTGTGTTGTCCTGGTAAAGAGGGAAGACGAGAGGCAATATGTCTGCTTAAGAATTATGCTGATTTCGACGGGTGTCGGAAGTCATTCAAGGGTTTAGACTGCTCGTTTTCTCCTCTTCGACTATACAAAAATAAATCTAGTAAGCTAGATGGAAGGATGAGTCGATGTGACATACAGTAGTTTTTGGGTAATGCTTAATAGATAGTGATAAGACAATCGCCATGTCTAATGTCTATTTGTGGCCTCGTAACTTTTTGTAAGATATCTAACATCAAACTTAATGATTTATGATCGTAAGGCGTATAAATCGCGCATAAAATATGAAACAAAATATTACATTACACGCGTGCGAAGTCATAGGCAATATGTAGTCAAAATATCTTTAGTGGAGTTGAAGTTCTTTTTACGTGTAAAATATCTTTAATTACATTACGGAGACAAAGCCGCGAGTACCAACTAGTCGCCAGCATACAGTTGTGTGTCGGTATTGTTGACTAACTGAAGCTGTAATCCTGTATCTTGTGCGGCTAATAGTGACTGTGACGTAATTAATGGGCTGTGGCCGATATTAGGCGGTTCGTTAGCAAGTCACCTAATGTGATTCTCGATCAATATTGTATAAACAATGTTGTATCAGTAATTAGACAATATGAGCATGTACATCAATATTTCGTAAGATGTATGGGGCCGCCGGGGCTGCCATGACTGTGATGGTCAGCTATACCTAACATAAAATCTGTGGAATGTAATGCCCATTATGTCGTATCTGTAGGGGTCCTGAGGCTTTTGGAAAGTGGGGTAATGAGGGCATTGCATCTGCATAACTTCTATACAGATAGTCTCCAATAGCTCTGTCTGCTATTTTATCCCCTTGTGCAACAAAAATTACAAGCATTAAGATAAGGATAAGCTGTTATCGAACCTTAAATACTCTAACTCTACTTCAAGTAAAAACCAAAATAGCCATTTTAAAAATTCATTTCAAGAGGACAGCTAATGACAATAAATTCCATGGAATATTACATCATGCTCTCCACTGAGAGATCCACAGAATCAACTTCAAATGCGGCATCAATACGATAAACAGATTAACTTGCGAGGGACAGACTTGGGCACTGGTATAATTAGAATTAGTAAGTTACGCGGTCTTCTGCAGAAATGTAACAATATTCAATATAAGGAGTACCTCATAGAAAATATTATAATAAAATGACAATATTTTGTACTTCTTCTACATCTGCAACAAAAACAACGCCGCATTACTTACCGAAAATAAATCGACAGGTGATAGACATCACTCCTAATAGCGTCGTAAACAAGCAGCAGTAAATTACGCAGTCTCATAATCAGACGTAGCAGTTTGTTAACAAGGTGCTGCAGAATTTATGCAAACTGTTCGCGGCTTATCTGAGATTAAAATCTGAGTCTGCTACTGAGGTAGGCAGTAGGCGCCGGCAATCACTCCTCCGGGACATCGCTTTATTTTGCGGGATCTTATCTGCTGTCGACACATCTGCATATTCATTATGTCAAATTATCTAACGTATAATTACTCCGTTTTAACGTTCACGCGCTCCTCTTATTACTCAGTTCTTTATTATTTTAGATAAGTCCTGTGATGTATTGCGATGCACTTACATTTCGGACTTCATGATTGAACTGTTAGTCTGAACTTAGAAAATAAATAATAGAAATCATACTGAATTAGATTTTTTATCTCTCTGTCGGTCTATTCCTTACACGTATCAAATATAGAAAGATGTATGGTAGTCACAATAACAATGTTATTATTGTTACCTGCGGACATCACGAAACATGATAATAAAGTTAAGTTTACACGTGAGCTTAAAAATTAAATAGTTTAAGATAAAATTTTATATACCACAATTACCTGCATCAATGTAACTATAACTTGAGACTGAAGATCTCACAGACAACAGCGTAAGTAGTTTTAAGATTGAATAAACAAATTTCATACATTCACTTATGTGAAATATTAATTCCACATATAACAAACTAAGCAATCTTACTGTACCCAATAGAAATGGACAATTTTATTCTGTTTGACAATATTGTCATTGTCGTCTATGTAATTGGATGTCCCTTAACGTTTTAATGCCAGAGGCGAATGTTTTAATCGTTACTTTGAACCTGATAAGCTAAAGATATCAATTATCTCTAAGAACATTATGTGTATGTTCGATTAATCAAAGTTTTTACATCGGCGACGGCAGGCAGTACATGAAGAGTAGTACCTTTATCAATCCATTCTTCACATTGACATTTTGTAGTATAACGTTGTTACTAAAATTAAGACGAAAAAATAAAGACAAGCAAAAATACTACGATATAGGTAGGTATATTTTTAAGGGTAAGGTAAGGTAGGTAATCTATATATATATATATGTATATACAGCTTATATAGCTTATTTTCTTGAACACGATGAGGATCATAACACACAACTTAACAGAAATGATACCCGCACTAAATTATCGTAAATCTCAACCTTATTGTAAATATCATCCTATAAGAGTTAGTCATGGCATATCATGTACATACTTGGCTATTTAGGTGAATGAATCAGTACAAAGGTGCCTTCAATAATTCACCTGACATCCTGCCCACCCATCGATAAAAAATCTTTGTTTCACCGCCCATTCACGATGTTCGATCATTGATTGTTTTAAAGAGACTTGGCGACGCCAACCGGACCGTTTCGAATGAGAATGAATTTTTCTGGTATTGTGTTGCGAAAATCACGACGTTCTATCAATCAAGGGAGCAGACCCCCGGGGTTTCGTTTCCGACCAGGTGTCCCTTTTGGAATGCGCGCCGAAAAACTGTGCTTTAAGGTACAACGATAAAAAATTAACGGCCTTTGTGCGATTCTACGTAGTGCGTCGGAGCTTGCAAATATCAGGTAGACGGCCAGTTCACTTGAGGTAATATTTCTATTTTTTTCACGCGTCTATAATTAATATGTTTGTTAGTATGCGATGCGTAATAATCTCCATGAATTTGAAGTTCATTCTTGAAATGTTTCATGTTCGTTCTCGCCAGTAAAACCTAAAAGTGTATCTTCAACTTGGCAGTTAATAGTGAGATGTAAAGTAATAAAATAGTGAGATGTTAAGTCCAGATACTTAATAATTGATACCTTTATAACTTGAAGCATATGGAGTAATTTGAACGATTTCCATAATTTCACTACTGCTAACACTACGACAGCATAGCTATCGCTTTACGGCACTATGATGAGCGAGAAGCATTTTCCCGATCGTGACGGTCGAATTCGGCTGCAAGGCAATAAGAGGTAATGATCACTTCTATGAAAATTAATATGTATGAAGTATGCATCTTAATAGCTGATTTGGCGATTTTAACTTCAGCGACTGCATGTACAATGTTATATATGACCTTCCTACTCGTCAGATTGGTTGTGGTCGAAAGAGGAAGCGACCTCCACTCCCGGCCCCGCTGACGGGAGAGTAACATCCAGAGATGAGAGTCTTAAAGAGGTTTTTACATCTAATTTAACTATTGTTATCATGACTGCGGGGTCTCTCTTCCCCCGACTCTGATGACGGGGCAAAATGCTCTAAATGGTGAGAGTTTTCGGGGGTTACAATCATTACCTTTCCTTAGCTGCGTGATATAATAACTGCAGTTTGGTAAATAAAACAGTCAAAAATATTTAAATATAAGTATTACCAAATAAAATGTATTAATCTTAGAAACACTGAACTATATGTAGAGCTCCTGCCTAACCAAATTCCAGCTAACATTGAGTAGGTACTGTCACAAATTAACCAGGCGTAGAATTCTTTGACCAATGTGGTGTAGTGGTACTCTCTGAACGTTTCTGTGGAATTGATACTCTGATGTGCTAGTACAGCGGCACCGACTCAACGAAAGGGGGTTGTTATTCAGTGACATGGAGATGTTCGAAATTTTAAAAAATAAGAAATATTAAGGAACCATAGAAATACAAAATATAAATGCTAATTAATATTTTCTTAATAAAATGACGCTTCTCTCTTCCATTCGTGCAACGGGACAACTAATACTTTCCCATAGATTTGACAGAAACAAGAAGGTACACTGTACCATGGAAAAGGATTTCGCCTTTATGTGAAAAATAGGACGAAATGTCTTATTAAAAACCAAACTCTTCACTAACAGCTTATTATAAGCTGTTAGTGAAGCTTTTCTGTAGGCAGAAGTGGAGATGGCTTCATTTGAGACTGACTAGTCGAGGTGCCCTGATGATTAACAGCGCCAGGGTACATCATCATAGGCCACACTGATGGCAATCGCGTTAAAAAAATACTTCGAGAATACACTAATAGTACTACCAAATTAAATTAATAATGTAATTAATTATAATCAGAATGAAAGATTAGCTTTATACGTTTGGATGTTAGTGAGCGTCGGCAGTCATCTAACAGCTCCGATTGCTCGTTTGTCTTATGTACTATGTAAAAATGTATTGCAGAAGTTAACTTAGGAGCAGCTGTTCGTATAATATTCGATACTGAATAGGCAACAAAGGAAACATAAATTTTTTCCAAGTTAATAAAACTCTGCCAATTTAATGGCATGTGGCATGGCATCAAATGATTGCCAACGTGACCGGACCGTAATATTCTTGGCTAAAACTATGTCATTCCATCGAAAACCTCCTACCTTGACTGTCACAAAACTGTTAAAATATGGCCCGTCGTAAAAACCAATGAATTACGACGCACATCGCAAACCGACAATTGTAAAGCAATTGTTGATAGTTCTGTCCCATGCTTTAATTTCGTGTGCAAAAGTGTCGGACGAATTTCAACTAAACGTCAAAGTCGTTGGGGCTTATTTTCGGTTATAACTGAGCACAGTAAATCTGAGCCAGCGGGGGAATGTCCCGATGCCTTTTAAGTTTTTGCCCGTGATCTATGAATGACGTCGGAGTATTAATGGGCCGTTTTAAATTGCGTGAGTTGGAGAATTCGTGGTACCGATAGAAGTGTATGATACCTTGACTTGACCTATGTTTTTTATAGAATACTTTGGGGTGCGTTTCCCCGACTCTTATATACTAGCGCCCGGTTGCCAAGTAAGAGAACTCATATAAATACGAGTATACTTAACAGGTAAGGCGGATTCTTTGATTTAGGCATGTCGCTGATCGTATTGGGATTAAACCATACACATAGAGTCGCACATGTACGCTGTTTTCTGACTTGACGTGTGTCTGGGTTTATAGTGTATGTTTCGCGTCCCGGCGACGTCTGCGTGTACCTACAGCGGTTTTTTTATGGTATAGGGGGGCATTCGGAGCCATTTTCATGACTACCGACGCCTATACACATAGGTATATGGACTACACAGATGCGCTGCCCTCCTTTCTCTATCCACCTCCATAGTCCACAGGCTACTTGCACACCGCACGAAACGCGACAACACAACTGTCACTTCACGCCGGTCTCGTGTAAGCAAGAGGCACCTCCCCGGTCGTGCCGGCCCAATTCGGCTGCATGCAAGCAGTGCGGCACTATCTCTTACTATGCGGTGGTGTGGTGCGTGATGCGATTCTACGATTGCCGACATAACGTGTCTGGGACGAAGATCGTTGGTTGTCACACAGTTTAGATTATACTCCACTGCGTCTGTGACGGAGGGTTGGGGAGATGAGACACCCGATCGAAATACCCTTAAAACACTATGTCATGAGAGTAGAGAATAATATTGGTATCAAATGTTTATGCAATTTGAAGCAAGACTTTTATCACGAATTTAATTTTGACATCATTTTGTAATTTTCCTCCATAATTATAACGAAGCGACAGCTACACGGTTGCGTTTCGTGTTGTGTTAATTTTCGGTGACCCTTGCGAAACAACGGCAGAAGGAGGACGACACATTTCTTACCCTTCGTAATAGTAGGTATTTAGAAGATCTTTGATTGACTTAGAAATTGTTTAATTAAGAAGTCGTAAATGGGAAGGCTTACCACGGGTGTGAAGGCTCGAACTTTGGCTAAAGAAGGCTCTATATCGTGAAGCCTGTGAGTGAACAATGAGTCCAACAGTTTTACTTTTTTTAATCATTTTTGCCACTGTCAGTGTTCTGAACCACATGTGATGCCATCTAGGCGTGTTCAGCATAATTATTGTAATACCGGTGTGGGCCGCCAGAAGCGGTTCGGTCGCTGTTTACCGGGCGCGTTGTTCGACGCGTGAGTTTTACGAGACGCCATAATATTGTAGTATTTCTTGAGTGATCGATCGCTGACTTGTTAATTGTTTTACGCCTTGTTTGATGCCGCTGAGATCAGACGCGTACATAATTTAAGACTTGAGTTGATGATTGCTAAGTTAAGTTAAGTGTTGGTTCCCCTTTTGATATTATCGGGAGTGTAAATTAATTGACTAACTAAATGAACTTGTGATTGATTGTGTTTGTGTCTAAGTTGAATACAAAAGACTTTAACACCCCCCGCTTGAAGAAGCTTGCTGCAGATTTATCTGTCGGCGGATTGCGGCCTACGGGAAAGCTAAGTATATCTCATTGCATGTGTGAAATTTATGGCCATGAGTTTTATAGTTGTAATGTGATATATTAAGCCGGACTCCAGATACGCAAGAGACAGCAAGGTAATTGCACCTATTTAAGTTAGCTCTGCGTAATCGCACACAGAGTTCATTCTGTTTTGTGCCCTGAGTATAATAATTCCTTCCACTGCGCAATGAATCCAGGGTTAGAATTGAACAGTCAGCCTTCACACTTCCAGGATCTACTTCTTTAAGATTACTTTTTCTATTAGGAACACATATAGCCCTGCAACTTACCACACTGGTCATACTACTTACTCAATCTCTTTCTTTGAGTTTTTTTTAAATCGAGAACGGATAGATTTAGCACAGGTGTCAAGTCTCGTGCTTTGCGAACAAAGGCTCCTAAATCAATGATCTTTTGGCTGCAACAATGAGATGTTTCGGACGTCTTTGTGTTCAGGATCACCTTTGTCACGTGGGCAGGTGGTGCGCACGCGCACAGCTGCCGAGAATCGAGTCGGCTTGCGTAAGATTTTAATCGATTTTTTCCAACGATGACAGCTCGCCGAAGATTTCGCGCCGATCCCGCAGCTGTGAATTTATATGTCGTAAATCATAACAACTATTTATTTTTTCTACAATTTAGCAGTTTAAAATAATAATTTATCAGTAGAGAATGTTAGGAATTTTTGAGGGTCATAAATATTCACTTTCGGCGCTAAGGATTCATTTTGTGAAAATTATATACAACATGTTATATTTAAAGTACTAATTATAAACATAGTCAAATTGCAGTCCACACTGTTTAACTGCAGCCTAACAGTGTTTATTATAATAGGTAAACAAAAACCTACAAACAGACTTACGAAAAGACAAAATTAGACTGATATTTATATTTTAAAATTGGATATATTTTAAAATTGGAAATAATCTGCGTGATGCCCCGATGCTCCTATGCAAGACTAGAGCTTTCTCCTTAAGTACCAGATTGGTTCTGAAGTGAAAAGATAACAAAAGTTCACACGATTACGTAACGCTTCACGCAGTACGCCTCATTTTCAAAACACCAAGCCTCTACCGCGTCCTATCTTCGTATAAAAATCACATAATAGGCATTATTAAGAGTATTCAAAACACGACATCTCAATAAGGTCCTCGAGCCGCGTGTACCGCGAGAAGTATTCCGCCTGCCTGAGCACCATGTAACCCCATTATAACGTACGCGACGGGAATACGCCATCACCGCACAATGCCATAACACGGTACTACAAAACGATTACCCTCTCAGCCTGAGGGCTTATCATCGGATCGATTTTATATTACTTTAAACTATATGTTGAGTGCCTATAGGTCTGGGATATAGGGCTTCGCTGTTGGAGCCCTGTGGTTGCTACTGCCGCCCATAACATCCGCTTCTTTGTTATAGCGATGTCAAGCACGAAATACATCGCAGTCACTTTATGCTTGTAGAGGTACCTCCCCAATTACGTAGGACATATTATAGTTGAAATGGATACACAGACACAATTCATTTCCATGAGAGGAAAATCCACGTGCTTAAAGGGTTCTCGGACTCAGAGACATGGGCCTAAAACTTCGATATCTTCCGAATTCGAAACTGCTTTTGAGAATGTCATAAATCCTATACCCAACACTGGTCATTTGGTAGTGTTAACTGATAACTTAGACCTCTATAAGTAAGTAGACATAAATAATCTCTATATACCTATGTAAAATTCTCGTGTCGCAATGTTAGTTACCATACTCCTCCAATACGGCTAAACCAGATTAGATTAGATTGTCATAAAATTTTGTGTGCCTATTGGGTAGGTCTGAGAATCGGCTAACATAATTTTTTCATCTCGTTACTTCCACGGGATCGAAACTTACGTGGGTGAAACCGCGAATCAGCTAGTAAAAATATAAAACAATAGTCAAGTAATAGTACCTATTCACAAACACCATAGAAGTAATAAAATATAAGAAATGACTAGCGATTTGAATGTGTAAAGTAGACAATCCGTGGTTTAATTCATCTATAAATTTTCATATTAGAAATGCTTTTCAACTAAAAACGTTATTTTATCTATTAGGATGTTCCATTCGAAGAGCTTACAGAGTACAGACAGCACGAGACAACCGCACATCCGTCATATTCTTATTTGGTTTTGGCTGCAACGCCACCATCTTTTTAAAGCATTATCACTTATCTATTTATCGACAAGACGTACGCGTATTAACTCGCATCGCATTGTGAGTTGCGTATAAGTGCTTTCGTGGAAATATTTCAAATCGTCGCGCTGACGTGACAGGCATGCTGCCGTGACAGGCGTGCTGCCGCGTGGGGATTACCGAGTGAACAGCTGAAAGGCCACGTATGAGTCCCCGTAGCCATCGTGTGGAGCCGTGTTTTAGAAATACCCCGTCACTTATTGCAGACTACGATATGAAATCTGCTGCAACATCAGAATTGATGCTCAAACACACACACACATATTTTTAAACAGAAAAAGACAATGTCCTCATTTACTATGCTCAATTCAATCGATAATCGATTACGGAATGTTGGTGATATTATTTTTTTTTTGGTATAGGGGGGCAAACAAGCAGTCAAAGTCATTTGCTACTATTGGCACATGATATTGGTTTATTATTATACTTTTGCATAACAAATACAAACTTTATTTTCTATATTTCTTACGTCACATCACAATGTTGTAACAAATACATTAGAATGTAATTAGTGAGTTCGGAATGCGGCCACTATTCGACGAATGCCCCGGCCCTAACGAATATCCGCAACCGCGAATCCCGAATGCCAAAAAGCCGAATGGTCCCCGCTCCGTGACATATTGGAATGTGACTCCATTTATCCCCGCTTCCTATTGGAATCCGGAGTGACGCGGCAAATTGAAAATTGCGGTTCCTATTTTTGGCGTTATTGATAACGCCACTTGTAACACCGCGCGGAATTCCAAATTTAAATCGTAATTATTCCATTTTCGAATGTTTATTCCCGTTACGTAACGCGACGTGTAAACGGGCTCGGACATGCACCGCACGTCAAACGGTCAAAGCGCTCTCAACCCTCGCGTGCGTTATTAAATCACATTTTGACAAGCGTACCGTGAAAAATTAATCGAGTGTCCTCGAGTGAGCGAGTAGAAAAAACGAAAACATGCTGGCATTTCAGGCCCCGAGCTGGAAAGGTCGGACGAGCAGCGGGACGTGAAATGTCTCGCGCTACGGGCAGCGCGCGCCCGTGGGGACACTCTTGTGACTGTACGCTGACCCCGATACTCAAACATACTGCCTTTTGAATTAAGTCTCGATCATTATCAATTTGCTGGACACTGTGAGGGTTGAAGTGTAGTAAACATAGAAGCAAAAAATTATGTTTAAAAATATTTAAATAAATAAATGTAAATAAAATAAGTTTCTACAAAAGTTTCGACTAAGCTCTGCGAACTGTGATAACTTTAATTTAATTAGAAAATGTACCTAATATGCTGTATTTCTTTATCTACAATTAAAGACTTTTGCAACTTTGGATAATTTTTCAAAAAATAGGCACAAAAGTTATTGAGATTTAGATTTTTGATAGTTTTTTCGAAAAATAAGTTAGCTTTTAGATTTTTACAAACGAATGATTTTCTTTATCAGTTTAAATTAAAACTTCAAATTCGGCAGTACGACGTAGAATCATCATCATGACACATCATAACTAAAATATAATTAAATGGCAACCATTTGCACCCTTTTTAAACCGAGAACTATCAAACTCCGCAGACAATTAATAACGATAATTAATCTAATAATTCTCTTAACCTCGTGATAAACGACAGACAATAATTAGAAGGGCGCCATCCCATCCCCGCAGCGCCATACCTTATGCTTACCCAACACGGCATAATGCAATTAATCCGCCGAATGTTTCGTAAGCAAATCGTGAGAACTCGCACTTGCGGGTAAAAAACATCGATAGTGAAGGAGAGAACAAGCGATCCATCATTGAGGATTAATGTACACATGGGCGGCGCGAAAAATGTTTGCTGTCTGTCTCATCATCAGCAACATCTGCACCCCACGACCGGATAGAATCTACATTGATACCGGAGTGAAGCGATGGTTATGTTTCAGTAAGTATCCAATGGCTTGTCGTAAACGAGGGCAAGTTGCGTAATGATTCATGTTATTAGGCATCATTTTTTCCTCTATGCTTAAAAATCTTACCGGTGGCTTTACAGTGAAATGAAAAAAGGTTTTTCAAATTTCGTCTATATATCCACTGAGCCTTATTAAGCTTCACCAGAGGCCGGTCTTAAATAACGGACCAAATGTACATATTATACCATGTCAAAGCAATCCTATTAATATTATAAATTCGAAAGTTTGTATGTTTGTTTGTTTGTTTGTTTATTTGTTACTCCTTCACGCAAAAAAAACTGCTGAACCGATTTTCATGAAATTGGCACACACATAGAGAGTAATATTGATTAACACCTAGGATGGTTTCATCCCGAAAAAATGTTCCTATGGGATGCCATGGGTGATTTTCCACGGGATCGAACGTGATGATTTTACGCGGGTGAAACCGCGCGGCGCAGCTAGTAGAACAATATAATTAGAAATTCGAACAATATAGTAATAATAAAAATGAACAATAAAAAATGTATAAAAACTAAAACTACAAACTAAGTAAAACTTAGTTTTTATTTTTATAACATTCTTATTTGAGAATTCCTATAATCTCTTTCAAATAGTTGTTATGTATATACCTACATATAATATTCATGACAATATAGCTAAAATAAAAAATATTAAAATAATTTGATTGTGTTCTTCTAAATGTACATACATATATCTTAATTGGCCAAATGAAACCATTGTAACAAAACCCATCAGATACCACGTTACAACACAACACCTGGGGCAGTGGGTGCAGGGGCTTTACCCAGTGATGTGGTGATAAGCGCTTGTTTGGGGCTACCACTCTTTCAATTTTAATACCAATTAGAGTAGAGCGCACAGTTGAAAGGATTGAGACCTTTATTACTGTCGGATATTGTTATGTGCCCGTTTGCGTGGAAACGCCGTGGTCATAGAATGTGCTTGTTACGGCGTCGGCCGCCCCCGGAGTACTTCGTTAATAAATTAATGTTAATTAACAGTTCGCTCTGGGGATTGATTTAATTATGTGTGACGTATGTGATACTGATGTGTGTGTGTCCATCGTTGTAATTAGTGACTTGTTTCACTGGTGCTAATTGAGATAAATAAGGAATGATATTATCTGTAATAAAATTTGTAAGTAATTATTTTAGTATGTTTACATTGTGCACTGGTCCAAATGCTTGACCGTATTTCATGAAACATTGCGGCTACATAATTCGTCTTAACACTATAGTTTAAAAGTTTCATGGACACAAGAAATGTAAACTTTAATGAACTTTGATAGTGCAAAACCGATCTTATCTATGGTCAGCTCACTGCAACAACTCATTAATTGACATTTACAAAACTTTAAAAATCAATTAATTATTTATTGATAACACTATAATATAGTATTATTAATGAAACCAAAATTAATCCATTAATTAGTTTTGGTTTCATTAATTACACTACGATTTTACGATATTTACGAGTTTATAATGAAAAATTAATGAAAAAATTGATTTCTCAAAGTTTGGTAATGTCAGTTAAAGAGTTCTTGCAGTAAGCCAAAGCTAATCAAGAGTTCGTTTTTTTTATTGATATTTTTTCAAATTTAAAAGAAAATCCTTATGATCATCAGCAACAAGAAGACAGACACTGATGGGCCTCGCCCAGAGGGCGCTGTAGGCTAGCTTCATAAACAGCTTATTTGCCTAAAGGTTCTACTCAATATTCCAAAAGGTATATAATAATAAAAGCCATTTTAATATTGAGTTCCCATTTCCCCCCGTGAAATTGATGCGGTTTGTTATTCCTGATCTAAGCCGAACTGACGTAATCTTCGTAATTGGCGCTTGTGCTGTACTCACTCAGCCGTGAAGCGCAACAAGCGATGATTGGCTGTATTTGCATGTGGGGTTTTATAGCTTTAGAATCTTTGTATTAGGTATTATGGTATTAGCGTATTTGTTCTGAAACATAAGATAGAATATAGATAAGCAGCATTTTTATTGCATAATGGGGCAAATGAGCCACATAACCGAGAAGTTGCTTATTCTCACATTTCATCTCACACGTTATGCAGAAGCGTTTACTTTCTTCACCCCTCCCACCCAATAGGCCTTTCGCAAAAAGGTCTCAATTCACGCCAGTATTGCGTTCGCGTTCGGTAATTCGTCAGATTTAAAAATGAATGTCTTCTTATTAAAGTAATTTAATAATATAAGTTTCTTACAAAATTTTTCTATTGTCTACATTGAAAGTGTGTTTGAAGTAAACATTCTGACTACAACATCCGGAAGAACCTTCCAGATGATTAACCTATAAGGCACTAAACGCATTGAGGCAGCGTATTCCATTGACAATCACGACACCACTTACCAGATGAGGCAGTCAAAAAAGCCCAATAATAAAAAAGCTACGTATAAAATCTAAACTCAAAACTATCAACTAAAACATCCCACTCTATCCCAACACTACAAAATCAATGTCCGCAGGGAGGCGGCCCCCGGGACGTGTTATAAGCGAGCGTATCTGCGCCGTCACTCAAGCGCAATAAATACCCAAATAAAGCGCAAATAATACCCAAATCGCTCATCAGCCGTGCGGCGCACCGTCCCCTCCCTAGCTATAATTATCTGTAATCAGAATATACGCATGTATAATCATCGCGAGACTATTCATTACGATCGGAGATATAATGCAGGTCTCGCATGTAATCAGGAGGATGCGAATAGTGAACTAGTCACGGATTCGAATTCGGAATTAATAAATCACAGATCATCACAGATGATTATTTAGGCTCTGGGCACTTATTTGTAGAGTTCAGTAAGAGGTGCATTGATGTATTCCATTTGGGCCGGTAAAACCTGAGAGGTACCTCTCGCTCACACGATCTCAATCTTTATTTATTTTGTTTGTGTGTTTATATGTGTGTGTGTGTTACTTAGAGATTGCTCTACTTACCTTTAAATTTAACTAATTTCAGAGACATACAATACTTGACCCTAACTAGAGTGAATTACCTACCTACCTAACAAACATTTTTCTTCGCGTATTATTATGACAAATACCGAGTTCGATGTATTTATTTTTTTTTATTCAAAGCATTAACACTTTTATAATTATTTAATTTTACCATTTATTTACTTGTTAAGAGTGGGAGAGAGAAGTGAGAGGTTTGTTTAATTGCGACGATCATCAATTATCGATATTAGTGATACGCTTATATTATGAGAAATTAAAGTAATAAAGGTTATAATTTATAAATAATTTAATGAAAAGAATAACACGGTTTTTCATAGACAAAATTTATACTAAAAAACCAGTCATCAAAACCATATTAGTCGATCTTAATTTCGACTTCAAATATCGAATCCAAATGAAACGGAGTCCTATGTATTTGGGACATATTTCATGTTTCGTGTATTTTTTGGCCGCCATAATTTATACGCGGAGGGACGCGTTGACCCCGACCTCCAGTCGATTAACCATCACTAGGTCTTCTTTCAATTTCATATTTATAAACGGGGATTACGCAAAAATGCCAGTGTAATGGATCACCTATTTGCCACGATGTATTACATAGACACGATATTGCAACGGAATTTTTTTATGAAACTTTACAATATTTCTTCCACTGCAACTATTGGTTCTTTTTAAGAGGAAGCTACGCCTAAGACATGACTTTTATAAATAAAAATTAAAAAGCAATAGCATGAGCATTAAATAACTGTTGTGTAATTTTAGTAAGGGAACCAGAGTAAAATTAAAAAATACGAGAATAGTCTTCAAAAGCTACCCTGCAATACGTGGGTGCCCCGTAAAAAGAAGCATACACGTTGTTTAATCTTGGAAAAAAAATATTTAGAATGAACAAAGTATATAGGCACACGCTACGTACGCTCGTAGAAGTATGAAGTATCTCTGTAGTGAAACAAGTTACGTACATCAAAATAATTATATCTTACTCGAGACGCATCTTTATTTCATCGAATCGAACACGAAAAAAATTAACCTTAAAACATTTCACAATTTCCAAGTCCATATTCAGGAAAAAAACAAAATTGTGCGTGAACGTTGTGTCTAGTATCATACGTCCACGCCGTAGGACTTAGACCGGGTTTACGGTCCGAGGGGTGGGGAAGGCAAATTCGCCGGGGGGGAGGGAAGGGTCTGATCGCCGGACTCATCCATCACGCAGCTCACGCATGTGAATTGGGGCGTTTTATCTGGAGATAGCCGAGGATCGTAGATACCTATTTAAATATTTCGTCGCTTAGGGACGGATCGCCAAAGGTAACATTAGCTGCCACACCTATCATGTCGCTTAATTTCTTATAGGAAACGCCAAAAATATTGTGTAGTATTTACTTAGTTAACCGAATTGGAGATGTGATCCAGGATATATGTTTATTTTTATCTAATTGTATCATTATTGTTTATATTAAGCAGAATTTAGCGTTTTGTGGCGACCATAAATATCCTCACTGCTATGTTAATGTGTTGCCCTCCTTCCTCCTCCTTTACACTGTAATAAGAGACTTACAAACTGCAAAACTTCACACATTCTACGTGTCTTCAAAATGATACATCCACATTCAAAACTCTCTCACATTCACATTTTGAAGACCTCCATCCGTATAAAGCCAAAGTGGATTTTTGGTTGCAATTAATCTGAAGTAAATCAAAGTAAATTCCAATTTTAAACAAAATAATGTATACTGTTTGACATGTTTGTCGGTAAAAAATTAAAAAGGTTTTAAGTTACGCTCTAGAACCGTTAATTTTTGTTCACTGTAGGTTCTTAAATTATATTAATTAGACTAATCTCATATTTTTTGTGTGATAATAAAATGCAACATGCAGTAAAAGGTATAAGTATATTCCAATTTTTTCTATAACAGGATAGTCTATAACATATTATTAACTTTATATGAAGGTAGGTAAGGGTATCAGATTGAATGTCTTCCAGCAGTAGCTTTTTCAGATCGAATACTAAATACAGGTAGTCCAACAAGGGGTGGAAGAGCTGAATTATTACAGTATTTTTATCTCGGCCAAGATAATAATAGTATAACCTATTAATCGCAATAGTCCGGTTTGCCTTCTCCCAGTAGCTGGGAAAGAAGGGGGGGGTCTGCCCCCCCATCGACCACAAATACAGAGGCTTGAGTTCCCCTGTGTGCTCGCCTCTCATATCGATGAAGCTGCACTGACCTTCTATCTTAGAATAGTTCTACCTATAAAAAAAAAAAAAGTATTTTTATGTTATGACTAGTTATCGGGTCACCTTATGATATGTGATTTTAGAAACCCACAGCAAGCTGCAGAACCAGGTGTTTCGCAGATATCTACGAGATAAGAATAACCTCTTTTGAAAACGCCGAAGTCTGAAGTAAGAGGTAGGGCGACACTGCATGCTTGCATGCAGCCGAATTGGGCCGGCACGACCATGGAGGCACCTCTCGCTTACACGAGACCGGCGTGAAGTGACTGTCGCGTTTTGTGCGGTGTGTAAGTAGCCGGTGGCCCATGGAGGTGGGAGGAGAAAGGAGAGCAGCGCATCTGCATAGCCTCTATGCGGATGTCTATGCGCATCAAAATTGGCAATGCTAAATTGCCAACCATGTAACTATAGGCAGGTCAGGTATTAGGTATAAATAGTCGCTGGATGTATGTATCGAACGATCGGCATATGTACAATGTACATAACCACTGTATAAATAAAAAAAAAACTTCTATAAATATATAAATAAAATAAAAACATCTTTAATAGAAGGTGTGCATAAGAGGGTACACGGGTGTTCGGAATATTTTAATGACTTACTGACTGTATTGTTATGCATATTAAAGCAAAAGATGAGGAAGCAATAGCTTTTTTAAATGTCTTCCCTGAAAGGAGAGTATAGAATACGTCTGCACATTTCCACCGATGGGCCTTCGGAAACTCACAAACGCGATGAAAATGGCTGGCTCCTTGCGGAGCTTTCATGAAAGCGAAAGCTACCTTCTAGGTTGTGTCGAAGTAATTCGGCTGAATTATTCTAGGTTTTGCCGAACTAATTCGGCTGAATTATTCTAGGTTGTGCCGAACTAATTCGGCTGAATTCTTCTAGATTGTGCCGAACTAATTCGGCTGAATTCTTTTAGGTTGTGCCGAACTACCTAATTCGGCTGAATTCTTCTAGGTTGTGCCCAACTAATTCGACAGAATTCTTCTAGGTTGTGCCGAACTAATTAGGCCGAATTCTTCTAGGTTGTGCCGAACTAATTCGGCTGAATTCTCCTAGGTTGTGCCGAACTAATTCGGCTGAATTCAGCATGGCACTACCGCTTACAACGTACATATGATCCATACACGTGATCCATGCAAAATAAATCTGTATACAAAGTAGCACTTAACCCGTGGACATAAGATTGAAATTAAATGTGAGATAATTTAAAAGGCGACGTCATGTCACCGCCTCAATTGGCTGCGTTCATTTACCTGTCATTCTGTCACGACTTGTGTAAACACACGGGCGACTGAACCCGAAAAAACACGGCCACTTAAAGTGAAGCGTTTACGGATATATCGCTCGCCTCTGCTGACTCTACCTGTGGAATTATTAATTTAGTAAGAGGCAGGGCCAAGTCGCGTTGTGCTGGCGTGACCGGAGTAGTACCTCTCGCTTATACGATACAGATGTAAAGTGACAGTTGTGCTGTCGCATTTCACTCTGTGTGTAAGGTGTTGGTGGAGGGTTGGGGGGGAAATAAGGGCAACGCATCTGTGTCATGTGTATGCGGATGTCTAAGTTAACCGGTAGTTATGAAAATGATTCCAACTGCTCGTGTGCCCCCCCCTCCCTCCCCCAGAAATAAACAATGGGTGAGGGCGTTTTTTATTTCTTCCCTTGAACTTTAACATCACCCATTATGTTTTTATATATCCATTGATCTTACACTTATTCATCTACATTGCCGTTGTTACAATGACATAACATGTCATATCACATATCAAACAAAAGTTTAACTTAAATCGAATTCGAATTTTGAATTTGAATTACAACTTCCTCGCCGCGCCCGATGTGTGACTTTTGTAACGCCCTGGCCAGCTTACTCCCCATGTCAATAAAGCGAGCTTGTAGAAGTTTCACTTCAAAAACCGGCATAGAGTGAGCTATGCTGTCGCGTTTTGTGCCATTTATAAGAATGGTGGCCTCTAGGGAGGATGGAGTAAAAGAGGGCAATGCAACTTCATAACCGTGCGGATGTTGATTGGCGTAATTGAGTAGTTAGTAGTACTTTGAGTGAACTTTACAGTCTTATGCTATTAAAAAAGATGAAAAGTGTGCGTCTAATCGCGGGCCCGTACACAACGCCAGCCCGTATGTTTCCAGTTTTAGACGAGAACGCCATTTTGCCAGATCTGAAGTGTGACGTGACAACTGCTCGTCCGTACGTGCGATGTCGATACGTAACACGTTTCTATCGATTACACGTCACGTGCCTTTCAGTGTTGAAACGACAAACTGACAAAATAAATATATTGTTAGATGACAAAAAACACAAAAGCACTTTGCGATAAAATTATGTGAGTGATAGGTACTAACTGCCCTCGCCGTGATTATTCTGAGATTTTTTTTTATCTTATCTATTTAGGGGGCTACCTATACATAGCTAGGTATTAATGCATTTTCCAAGATGCTAATACCGACCATGGCGGATCAGCATCACCTAATGTAACCACCAGTGCCTTATTTTCTGATGGTTAAAATATTATGTAAAACAATACACTATATAACCAAAGTACAATATAATATAACCAACTGATCAAAAAAATTACCTAGGTAATTACTCTATTATAGGTATAGGTATAGGTAGGAGTATTACGTAGATTATTTTTTATTCTGTCTTTGTTCTATGACTGCTTACCTACCACAATAAGGAACTGACGTAAAGATGTGATTTGTAGTTACATATTTTATGCAACAGAAAATAAGTAGGTAAGTTCTAGGGGCGCTCTAGGACCTTGCTCATTAGACGACATGCCAGACCTATCTTACGTTGATTGATCTGGCATCGTATACATCAAAATAGTCAACAAATGACAAAATTGTAACTAAGTAGGTAAAGTAAATCCGTACAATTTTTGGATATTTGGCACACCTTTTTTTATACCACGATGGTGGCAAAAAAAGTATACGGCCCACCTGATGGTACGTGGTTACCGTAGCCTATGGACGCTTGCAACACCAGGGGCATCACATGCGCATTGCTGACCCTTTAAAAACCTATTGACTCCCCTGGTACCTAGGAATTGGCCGCACATCTATTAGCATTTACTATATATCTATGTATCTATAGTTTGTTAGTTATAGGCACATACGTTCACTGTAGAAACTTATAGGTAATCTACTACCTACTCTATTATACTTGTACATATTTTACCCGTCAGGAAGTAGTGAGGTGGGAGATGTCTGGAACTCTTTCTGCAATACTAAACCTGTACCTACTCAATTTTATAAGACAATAATAGTATAGGTACTCATTGAAACAGATCTTTGCCCAGCAGTGGACCGGTAAAGGCAGAAATAAAGAGCTGGAATGTTTGTACCAGAGCTAAGCTCTACAAGTCGAAGTTGTATCCAAATAAACAGTTCCCCAACACAGGTAAACCCGAAAAGTTTTAGTTTTAGTAAGAGGTAATGCCACGCTGCATG
>LUGF01019992.1:388394-403614 GCA_001625245.1 Calycopis cecrops
GGGATTACCTGCAATAAAACTCGTCCAACGCAAATGACATCTTATTTAGTACATGCATTCTATTAGGTAGTTTCAACTTTGAGAATAATCCGTGTAGGTACTAAACAGAAATAAACAAACTCTTTGATTTGAATTCTATATATTATATACCTATATACACTAATATAATTGAATGTAGGTACCATTTGGTTCTCTTTATTAATGGAGATACAAATAAATTGTCTTATATATCTAATAAATGAAACTATATAAGCGTCTTATAAACATCGTCATCCCTCTACACCTACCAACTTAGATATAATAGAGTTCGGCCCGATCTCTGTACCGTATGTTTTGTTAAGTAGACAAACGTAAACAAGACTATCCTTTATCATATAAACTTCAATGAACTTTCAAGACTTCAAACGTTCTGTAAATACAACCTTGACAATTAACTTTGTATCATTAAAATATAATTGGAATTTCACAATGAATTTAATTGAACGTTTCACAAGATACATCTGCAGCTGCGTGGCTGCGTGACACGCCAGCCGTGTCGCCGACCTTAACATTCGTAAACATCATGCAACAATCTGACGTCTCGCTAGGTTGTCATAATTGGTCGCTGGTGGCAGTGGACGGCGCCACAACCGCCCTTGAACTGAGCTCGGAGGCTCTCGGAGGCTGCAGGCGCGGCGCGGGGGCGGGGGGGCGGTCCCGGCCCAGCCAATCAGCGCCCCTTCACATTTTTCAACTCCCGCCCGCATCGCCGGACGCTGCCCAAAAACAAAAGGATCAAAGTCGGCGAAACCTATCTCTTTCTTTGTGAGGCCAGCGAACGGGCTTCGATGAGAGGATAGATACAGTGTCGCGCGGGCGCAAATCGATAAGACCCCGCACTCCGCCTTGCCCCGGAGCCCGCGTGCCCCCGGGCCCCGCGAGCCCCGCTGGCCCCTGCCGCCGGGGCCCGCCGGCCATTTGCACGGATGTTTACTATTATTATTTTATTGAACGGACGCCGTAAGTGGCGGAATAGGAATATTTACTAACCACCGCCGCTGCCACCTCTCGTACCTCGCAGGTCGCGGGTGCTCTCCGGTGGCCCACGAACGAGGTCCGGAACTCGGAAAACTCATGAAATCGTAAAGGGAAAGAAAAGAAGCGTATAAATAGTGTTCGTTTGTTTATTTATATAAAATACTAAAATAACTATTAAAAAAGTTTAATGTACGAATTATTTGTAATAATAAATTAATATTATTATTTAAGAACATCACAGCAATAACAGTAGGTACCTAACAGTACCCATATTTACTGTTTCTCGTAACATAAATTAAATAATATGTTGTAACATTCCTAAAATTTCTTTGTTTCAGCAAACATTACATCGTATCTGTTGTTTTTACATGTGTTGTGGGTAGAGTAGGGTATTTAATTCTACAAGACTTAGCAATTTATTTTATAAAAGGTTACGAAATCTTGAATACGAAAATTGTTATTAAATTAATTATTTGTGAATCCAAACAATATAGTTCTAGAATATACCTACCTTTCTTATAGGTATTTTAAGTTTTTACTAACTTAACTAACTTATATAGTATAAGTTTTAATACACAAATATTTGATTCCTAATTAACATTGACATTAATTATTCAAATTTCATGAAAATTCTCACATTGCGAGTTCATGCAGAGAAACGAGTTCGCCTGCTTTCGTGCCTGCCAGACTCAGTGACAATGCAGGCTCTCCCTGGCAATTTGATGATGTAGAGCCAGTTTATAAAGGTGCCTAAATATACACAGGCACTTGATGCATATTAATATAAAGGTGCTTCAGATTTATGTTTATCATATTTTGAAATTAGGAATTACTAAACTACCTGGATATAAAATTTACTTTTACAACAAATATTTATCGCGAATATATTTGTATAACCGGCTCCGACTGAATACTGTTTTGACCTTTTTGACCTTTTTGGAACCGCGTAAAATGTATTTCATAGAAACAATTTTTTTACGGTTATAATAAATAAACTATAATTGTGTTTTTCCAAATCACAAATTATCAATGTTTAAAAAAATATTTTACAATATTTTTCGTAGGATTACCTCCGCACCAATCCACTCTATCAGTCCTTAGATGCGTGCTCCCAGGCTAATAAATAGGTAGGTAGGTACTGAGGGTGATATTGAGGCTCAAACCTATTTTTCCAGGAATTAGGTTATTGTTTTTCAATAAAATGAGCTACCTTAAGGTAATTGAAAATACCTACGTCACATTCTTCTTTTATAACATGCATTAAAATAAAATGCGGTATGGGTGTTAATAAAAAAAAAGTTTATTATTTTTTTATTTTTTTTATATTTATTAATTATTATACTTAATTAGCTTTTTTATTACTTTATTTTTTAAAACTCTTGCTACTAAGCTTTTCATTCTGTCTGCTGCTTCTAGTTCTTAATAGCCTAGTTCTCTAAATACCTAATACTAATTCAGTCGGAGTGGTTAACATTAATATAAAATTATTAAAACTATCGGTGATGAAGTAGGTATCTATACACAGTAAGTACCTACTTACTAAGTATATGAAGTAGTTACAGTAGGTAAGTAGGTACTTAGTTCTATACAGGGTTATTTTTTGGTCACTGGCCAAATTGTAAAATAAGGAAGTAGACATCATTCCAAGATAGTGTTTTTAATTTTATCGTCTAGTTGTAGTATTTTATTAAATAAAAATCGATTTGAAATGGTCCTTAAAAATACATTGAATTGTTGGTCTTGTACGAAATGTATCGACTTCAAGGTCAGTGACGTCAGCCTACCGTGTGTCGCGAGTGCGATGCACGTGGTGACCAAGAAATATGTTTTACAACATGGGACAAATTAATTGTATCTAATTATTTTTTTAATATTTTTTATTCCATAAATCGAATATATTATCGTTTCTGAACCAAACCTGAAAATTTGGCCGGTGACCAAAAACTAACCCTGTATAGGGACAGTGTCTTAGAACTGTATAATCTACAGTAGATCAACCTACACCTAGGTCCTACCTCCGTCCAAGTTTCCAGAATATCATGATACCGCCTCGATAGTGATGTGTAGGTGTGATGGCGCGTTTCGTGAAGTTTTGGAGGCCGATGGCTCATTTGGGGACGAGGGGAAGGGGGACAACGCATCTGCATTTACAGATTTCTATTACATATATGGCCTATGGAGGTGGGAGGAGATAAGAGGGCAGCGCATATGTTTAGCCTCTATGCGGATGTTTATGGGCGTCGGCAGTAATGAAAATGACTCCGACTGCTCGTTTGCCCTCCTATATCATAACAAAAACAAAAAAAAAACATATCCACTAAATAGCTCCGTATGCTTATTTGTCTCCCTACGCTATGAAAAAGATAACATCGGAGTAAAATAAACGTTACGGACTGCTTGGATAAAGGTATGTAGGTAGGTGATAGGTATATTTTTTTGGTCGACCAGTGACGTCAAAAAAAATTGTTCAACCGTAAGTAGTACCTACAACATAATTATCCTGTATTCTCCCTGATAACCTGACTTCCAATTACTGAATAATTTCACATTTATCAAGTAGGCTACAAGACTACTGGACCAATTTTAACCAAGTACCACCCTAAAAAAGTAACCTTCATTTCGAGTCACTTTATACCTGAGATCTAGGCACACAAATGTACTTGACGAAAACATACATTTTACAAACTAGTGACAGCTGTGCTGTTGCGTTTCCTGCGGTGTGGGAGTAGCCGGTGGCCCATGTAGGAGAGACAGATAGCCTCTGATTGGATATTTATAGGCGTCGGTAGTCACGAAAATGGCTCCGACTGCTCGTGTGTCCCTTAGGCACTAATAAAAAACAAGTATTTTATTTAACGTCAAACGAATTAGACTGAGCTATTATTAGGGTGTAGTATGTATTATATATATAGGTGTGTATTTTAGGTAACCTATACAGCGTTACATTTTGGTCACCGGCCACCAAATTTTCAGGTATGGTAGAGAATCAATAATATATTCGATTTATGAAATAAAAAAAAATAATAATTAGATACTAGTACTTTATCCCATGTTATAAACATATTCCTTTGTCACCACGTGACTTTACTCGCGAGTCGCTGTTGATCGGCGTCACTGACCTTGAGGTCGATACACTTCGTGTGCGAACAACGGTCGATGTATTTTTAACGATAATTTTAAATCAATTCTTATGTAACAAAATATTACAATTAGACGATAAAATTTAAAACACATCCTTGAAATTATATTTATTTCCTTATTTTAAAATTTGACCGGTAACCAAAATGTAACCCTGTAGGCATACAGGGTTACATTTTGGTTACCGGTACCGGTACTCATCTATCCTTTTAAAGAGAAGAGCTCTGTCAAACAAATAACACTCAAAATATTCGAAATCGTGAAGATTATTTAGAGATAAAAGCTGTTTTTAATTTCTATTATGTAACTATAGTATTTCATATTATAGAGTTATTTCATCGTAAATTTAAGCAAGGCAGGTCAGAAAAATTCCTTGCAGCATTACCCATCCTCCAAACCCAAAAGCTATTATTTTTCAAAAAATAAGCTTTATATCGTGGCAGAACCTATCGGTAGGCATTTTAATTTTTTTTTAATGATCTATTAGCATATCTAGCCAAAGTGTTCGTCAGATGTCTCTTACGAACATCACACTAAAATATATTTGTTTTATGTTTCATCCTAATTTTTTTTTTATAGCTTAAGAGGCAAACGAGCAGTTGAGTCACCTGATGTAAAGTGATCACCAACGCCCACATACACCCGTAACACCAGAGGTCTAACAGATGCGTAGAGCCGACCTCTGAATAAGCTCTTTTCTCGAAGATACATTGAACATTTGAATAAGAGTGCCACAGAATATGTATATTTTGCAATACCTACATTTAACATGAAATAAAGAGGCATTAACTGTCATACTGCGCGCACTAGTATTCAATTTAAACATGTCAAAAGTAACTTTGATAAAGTATACTTTAATTGTATAATTGTTTAATTGTGTACCGTTTAATGTCAGTGACAAGGACGGAGAAATACTACCATAATATCTATTATTATTATCCGAAAAATGCATGGTTCAGCCACTAGATGGCGAGACAACTTACACGTGCGGTCCCTGTAAAGGCAGTTAAAACGGAATCATCCTTGTAAAATTAAAATTAAAGTAAATAAAGATTTTTGATTTTTTTTTATTTTGATCATTAAATCAGAATAAGAACTTAAAAGCATTATTATTTCATTGGTAGAGATTATATTATAATTTAATTATTTTCAATTGATCAGGTAGGCTTCCCTGAAAAAAGTCGAGAGACGAACTAGGCAGTAGGAAATGAATTTATATTTTTTTGCGTTTCATAGCTCTTGTTTATCTGTTGACCAAAAATCTTTATAATAAATAGGTAGGTAAATAACCAGTAAGAATAGTGTTTAACTTAAAGTGACTGGTTATTAAATAATATATCTAAAGTAAAATGGTATGGCAAGTAAATTAATTTATAAAAATTTTAAAATTAAACATCAAATTACTAAAATAAAAGGCTGATGTTAGAAAAAGAAATAGGGTGGTTTTTCGCACTGCCATCTTTGTTGCTTGTATCAAACTACGAACTTATATATACTGCCACCTAGTGTTCAATAAAAGAACCAACACCTGTGCGTTGTCGTGAAATATTATCAACTGTACAACATAGATGGCGTCTCGCAGTTTAGAAAGGCATATATATTATTTTAAAAGCATTAAGTCCTTTAAAACATACAGTCTACAACATAATAATATGTTATCAATTTTATTTACTAATTTGCTATATTTAACTCCTCCAAATTGAGGACATGCTATTTTTCTTTGTTTGCTGCGTAGTAGACTGTTTTACCGACTCGATAATACTTCCGCTTGGCTCTCGACATCACGCACGCAAACTCCAGTAATGTAACCAACTTCACTCAATAAATGTTCGATCTCTTTTCAACTACGTCGAGGCTTGTACATTTTGGGGATTACGCTTTTCGGTAATTATTGTTTTATTTATACATAATGTGTTATCTGGGTGTGTGATTTACTTTTTAGTCAGAGTTGAGTGTTTTAGATAGTAATTGAAAGTGCGAAGATACAATTTGGCGCGTTCGGCTGTCAACACTCCACAGCCCAATGGACAGTGAATTATCTGCACGTGTAATGTGAAATACAGCTCTAAATTTTGATTTTCAGACATGGCTTTAACCGTTGCACTACCGCTAGCTGGATTGGAAACCGAAAATTATAACTCGTTCAGGCATATCATAGACATAGCGGGCTTATCTCAGTCGCAGACAAGCCCGAGTCCATCTGTCTCTAGTGAATCTAGCGGGATCGGCTCTCTGAGCTCATTAAAGTCGGAGTCGGTCAACAGTGACTCTTTGCCATCAAGTCCTCAAACAACAGAGAAGGTGAGTAAAAAAAATATAAAATTTTGCATTATTTGTTTGCATTCGTACTGGCCTTGACCTCTCTTATTTTCATAATATTCCGTAATGGCGAACGTCTTACGCTATCATGTTGTGTTCAATTGACGTGTGATAATGGAAAAATTTCAAGATTCATAATTCTATTAGCATTTACTGATCTCTGTTTATGTTTGTACTTGATAAAACATGACGTAAAGGAAATCAAAATGTCTGCCATAATAAACAGTTATCAAAATTGGCGTCGATTTAGAAACGAATTTGGTCGGTATTTTTATGTTCTATTTTTAACCTTACCTGTTGGATAAGATTGAAAAGTCCAAAATATTACACAGTACCTATACATTCTTATTGATTTGTATTATAAAGTAGGTAGATAAATGTTATACAAATTTATTGTTTTTTCAGAAAATATTCGAACCCGTAGTGCAACCGCAGCCACGTCCGAAAGAAAATAAAGTTGATGATATTAAAATTGCTTATGGCGGACGTGATATTCTTAACTTGATGGCTAATCTCACTGATCCTCGATGGAATTATCGCGCTACAGTGCTCCCGCCTTCCAACCCTGCGCTGTTCTTCGCTAACCGATCGCAGTATCACAGACTGGGACCGCATGGCGCTTGCACGCAGTACGTAAAAGATACTTGCCAGATGTGTGGCTTTACATGGGTGGTGTCTGTCACAGATTGATGAGACAACTTGACATTGTGAATTCTGAACAAACGAAATCGAATGGGTATAGCTGGGACACAACAGGGTTACAAATCAATCTTTATACTGTTGTCACATAATGGTTACTGAACTGTTAAACAATTAAACCAATGACTTATGTTCTTATATTTCCTAATTAAGTTTTGTTGTACAATATGCCTACATACTGTATTAAGATCAAAGATTATAATTTTTGAAGTATGTACTATTTAAATATTTTAAATCTGAACTCAAGTCAGTGGTTTTGTGGCATTTTCCTAATAATTTAGTTTATTGATATGTTAATCTGTTGTGGCCCTATTGTACTGATGACTGTGGAATATTGGAATAGATATATCATCTAGCGTTTTCACAGAATAAATTTTGAATGTGACTTAATACTGTGATCTTAATTTAAACAAGGCAATTTTTGACGAATTCTGTAAAACGCTTGATGATGCTAATTAATTTTGTATTTAACATATTTGTGTGATAAACTAAAAGTAAGGTGCAATACTGAAAATGCTATATAGTCTGTGTAGACATACAAAATTGGCATTTATATACCCAAAAATTAGTTTTGCTAACAGGATATTAAAATCATTAATATTGAAGCACCCCTGATATATCATGCTTCGTTAAGGTTCCTTATAATAATGTTAATTTTTATCCAAAGATTCATATTTGTTTAATGATGAATTTCTATTATTTATTTATTAAATTATTAAATTTCATATCAATAAATCATAAATAATCTCTAGGTAAAGTTTTTCAACTCATTTCAGTTTTATCTGATTGAATTTTATTTGAAATATTCTATATATGTTAATGAGTTTTTACCCACCATTTAATAATATACTATTTGTTTTAATAATATTTAACAGTTACATATAGTCGTAAGGTATAACGTAAGATATATTCCACAGTCATTTTTCAGCATAATTTGTCACTATTTAAACCAAAAGGCTGCTTCTCGTTTATTCAAAAACAATATTGACGAGGTGGCATCAATATAAAGCCAATTTTAGGTTATAATTTTAAGGTCTAAAATATGATTGTTGGATTTACCGTCCGAGCATTACATAATAATAGCGATGACTTATAAAGTAGTGAATATAAGTCCCACAAATCTATTTCCTATCTATTCAGTGTGAAAGCTTGACAACTCATTTATTTATATGACATACCCATAAAGAACATAGTTGAAATGGGTAATCAGTGCATATCATCACAAATTAATGCAGTGATTAGATATTCTAAGGTATTAGTAGTTGTTACAGACGGTTTTAAAACGTTCAAGTCATTGATGTGCCCAGGTACTGGGCTTTCTAGTGAAATTATAGTAAGTGTCGTTAACAGACTGGCAATATCTCTATCTAAATACATATTTAAATTGTAATATCCGTGGTCTCTTAATTTTAGTCAAGTATTTAATAGTGTGAGTCTCTTAAATTATGTGTAAGTAATGTGTAACATATTAACTATAATAAATAACTAATACTGTCCTCTTGTGCAACTTTAGTTCTGCTATGTTGTGATCAGCTTTAATTGGAACTGGAATATTGTACACTAATGTTGACATTATATTTTCCACAAAGTTATTTTTTATAAGAAAATGTTGATATGTGACAATACAGTTAGTAATTCTCCAAAGTTGGTTTATATATTATGAAATTTGGCTTCAAAGTTTGGCAATTTTCTGGAAGGGACCAACATCCACACATTGTTTTAAACACATTTTTATAAAGTCCAGTAGTCAATCCATAATCACAGGTATTCTAATTTACTTGCATTTCATAATTGTCCAAGTCATCACTAAGGTTAATTTGCCTGCAATATTAAATGGGCTATGAACATAAGTCAGGAAACAAATAGGTATATAGTATACAAAATTTATTTATATAATTAGGTTCAGTGGGTCATGACTGAACATATAGCATGGATCTCAGAATGCAGCTTGCTGATATTTATGCCTAACAGTCTTTTGAATGTATTTCTAAAGATCCTTGCATCCAAGGACAGTTAGAGGTGCATTCATAGTGTGCTATATCCTCAGTCACACACTCTTGCTAATGGTTGTTATGGTTATTTAAATCAAATGTTGCATTCAGATTATTTTAAGTTATCTTAAATATGACAAGTATCAATCGAATGTAGTTCAAAGAAAAGTATTTGGAGTGTAACGCACAGTTTTAAATAGATGCTCTTGTTGTGAATGTCTCCTTAAGTTTAGAATATGAGTCCCTTTTGGCCCTAGTGCACAAGGCCAGCGGTCTTCTTTCTGCCCATGTCAAACAAATCAAAGAGGCCAAGGTTTGATGCAATATTTGCATTCCAATTTTGTTTAAGTTGCTTGTGAGTTGTAGTTGTTAATGATTATTTTAATCCACATTGCCAAATATTTTGGTTGTTGTGCTATTTATTTTATTGAATGAAATTTTTCTAATATATCAATTAGTACCTTCCATTACTAAGTGTCTTCAAATGATTTTTAATAATGTTTAAATCATTTCAATTAAATGCATTTTATTTTGTTTAGTCAAATCATATAATTGATATTATACATAATATGTTGTAATTTATCTATTGTTCATTCATATTTATAATAAATATTTTTTCTCATTGAACTGTAGTCAAATGACAGTATTTTTGTAACAAAAATTGTATAGGATCGAAGGGTTTATTGCCTCGACGTTGCAGCCCCTGCTCCCGAGCGGAGGTTGCTCGTCCAGCGTGTATTATGTATATCTAAGCATTATGTAGGTTTAGCATAATAGAATTAACTCGGAGACAAACTCCAAGTACCAAAACTTATTGGTTCAATGTTGTTCTTGTATTATGGTGATATAGTGCGTCCTAGTGGCGCAGAGCTCAATATTTTAGTATCCCTTAAGAGAAATTAATACCTCTTTTGAAAAGAATTATAATATTTATTATATAATATATCCAATCTTTAATCACATATGTATTTCCCTGTTTATTTTGATGTGATATCATAAATGACTGATCTGAATTTAGTTTTTAAGTTGGTTATTGATATGCAGTGCTATTTCGTGAGTATAATTAAGATTTAATATTGAAAGTGCCAATGCTCGTAATTTAATCTATATGACTGTTCCTTTATGTAGCTATCATGAGGCCTCGACTGTGTTGTTGCGCCTGTCATCAACTTCGTAAGATCATCTTCACGTTATGTTAAAAATTGTTACATGAAATGTTTCACATTCAAGTGCACAATCTCAGTAATGCTTGCAATATTATGTATAAAGTCTTCATTTTATAATTCAATCAACGTAATGTTAAGAGTACAATATGAGATGATGTTAATATCATTCTAGTATCAAAATTAACCGAAGATAATATTATTAGTTAGGTAAATTTTTAACATAGCTTCGTATAATTGGGATGTTTTTAGTATGTAGTAGTTGTGTAACGGCGTAGTGGCATGTCTCGTGAGTGAAGTAATGTCAGTGGCAATAATACTCTTAGTAAGTTCCCTGCCAAGAGACTGTACAGGGTCGTGAGGGCGGGCGACCGCTGCCGAGCGGTACACGTTAGGCGTTTTTATTTGTTGTAATTATAATAATAGCCGTAGGTATTTTATCGTACTTAAATAATTATTCTTGCGATGCCTTAATTCTGGTTGTCAATTAGACATGTCTGCCTAGAGTGTTATTGTTTTTATTTATTTTAGTTTTTTGCTGTTCCGGCTTCCTCCGTGAACTTCCAGTCCAGGCTGTTCTTTTGAAATAATTTTGAAGTCGATTTATTTTTACCTAAGTGTTCTTATTAAATGTTACCAAAATGTTTTTAATAAAATATTTTTATATGTACGATGTTGTTTCATTAATGTGATTGTTTGTTATCCGTAAACAACTTCCAAACCACAATAAGTTACTTTCAGGATGTTCGGGGAAAATAACTGTTTTTAGTAATCGGAATGTAACAAAAATAAATATTGTTTTTAAAACAGACATCGGCTAATGCATTCGACACTTTTTCATGTCAACGATTCGTCATGCACGACAAATATACAAAATCTTATATACCTCGAGCTATATTTACCTAGAATGGGACAGTTTACATTGTAAACACTGTTCTGGCTTGTTGCCAATCATAAAATCAAACACGTTACAGTAACCAAATAATTACATGCCAAATGTAATCTATCGAGATTGATCGAAAGATTCAATATTTAGGACTAAGTGCGTAAACATCAAGTCTGCCCATTATTTCCTTTGCAACTGAACATCGGTTAAACGATATAATATTATGGTGTGACGAAAAGTGCACTTGGAATCCATTTGTGGTTGAGAGGAATTCGTCTATAATTGGCACGCCAAGTGTATGGGGTTGGCAGACAAAAGGTGCAAGTAGATTTATGATCAACGTTGCCGCTCGTAGATGCATTTATTAGCATTTGTTATAGCAACAAGACAATTAGCATGTAAAGGATATCTGCCGCTTTTATTTTGCTGTTGCGTTTATGTGAATGTTTTGCCCTAATCACTATATAAAGCGACCTGCCGAGTTATTGATACAATGCTATTAAAATAAGACAAACTATCAAAAAGCCTGTATATTATGCTATGACTTCGACTGTCTATAGATATAACGATAAAATCCTCTGAAACCTCATCAGTAAAGGGAGTATCTATTATGTACCTACTTAGTAATAGTAGGACTATAAATAACATTTATGTGTTTGCTCTATGCAGATATATTCAACACCACATGGCCCTAACTGCTCGTTTGTTCCTTATTCCCTTATAATGCTTTGTTTATTCTCGCCCCTGATGATTTTGGATATTATGAATTATCATAATGATTAATATAAGTAAATCTTATAAAATTTTATTGTCGATATGTTTCAAGTTAAGAAATTAAAGGTATACCGCAAACCAACGAAAAAATATAATGCGTTAGGTTTATTAAAATGCAGGAATATAAAAACGTTTTTGTAAACAAGTTTTACATATTATCTATGTTCATAGGTAAGTATTTATATTCAATATTGTTTACATTACAGCAAGCCAAGTATAAATACATAAGGTTTAACCTTATTATGTTGCGACGTCAAGAGGTTACGTAACTGCGGATTGTAGTCAATGCACTGTATAATATGTAATTCATCACGCATTGGTAACTGGTTGTTACAACGCCTGAACATTATATTTTTTATGTATTTCTTACCCATATGACATATCGTATAAAAACCAAAACAAATAATCAGTGAGCATATAATTCGTAGTTGCTGATGCCCGTAGCCCCATCTCATGTGCCACATTGACTGAATGAATTACACATTAGATAAAAGAACTGATCCTCAAAAATCTTAACCCATGCTCATCTATATTTAGATATGTCTATCATCTATGCCTTTCATCGTCCTTTTGTTTGTGGTAGTCACCTATTATAAGGCGCTAAAAATACTCGTTAAAAGTTCAGAAAAACTAACATTGGGTAGGTGGTAGCAAGCTCACTCGTTGTGGTAGAATTGTATTTTATTATTACATAAATAGGTTTGTTATAACTGTATGTAGGTACCAAGAAAAATATTGTACCTAGGCACCTACACATTATTCAATTAATTCACATTTTTCATCTTAGATCGGCTACTATTAATAATGTCATTTAGTATCTCATAATGAATCATTCAATGTCATTGCGGAATTGCTAGCTTATCGGGCCAACGTGAGCGTTGTAATAATACGTAATACTGACATAACTAGAGTATGAAGTTATTATGTGGGTTTAAGTTTATTATTTATCTTCCATGTCTATTTTTCTATGTAGATACTTACAAGTCGACAAAATCGTAAACGTATAAGCAACGAAGAGGTGTCTGGCGAATCAAGGTAACAATATTTACGTCGATCGATGGAGCTAGGGCTAGGTCGCTAGGTGTCTTGCAATGAAAAATAAAACTTCGATCATGCGCATCGAGTTACGCGACGTATTCCTTTGTTATCGAATGTCGATTCGCCGTAGTTTCTCACCAATTAAAGCTTTAGCCGAATTTTATAAATAATTCTTATTAAAATTGGACTTCTACATGAGTTTACTATTACTCCTACTCTTAGAAAAACAATATTTTAATAAACATTAGGCCTAGACAGCTTGACGACTATATAGCGCTGATGTCAATGTTGGGATTTTCTATCTATTTATCTTGTTTTGCGCTTCAACTGCAAAAAAATGGTCTTTTCATATAAAGAGCATATAAAATTTATAAGTGTATTGTAAAATTGTAATCAGTCAGTCACAAATAAAAAGTTATGAACAGCGTGTACCTAGTCTGTCCTCTGTTGTAACAAACAAAACGCAAATGAAGTTAGCTTCATTCATGTCGGTAAGAAAAAAAATTAAGTTATCGTTCAAGAGATGGCGCTGTACGTGGTAAACATGAAAAACTAGAATGAGCACAACACCACTGTGTCAAAACCATCAGGTTTGGCGAGTAGTTCCGAACATGACCATATTTGTCTTATTCTAGTTACATATAAAACAAGTAAACAAATTAAAAGTCGTTGAATAAAATGAATACATTTTAATATTACATGCATCATTTTACTTGTGCAACTCTGTAATCTGTAGCTATTGCAAAAGAAAATATGAAGTGGTAGGCTGCCATCTAGCGGGACATTAAAACACTTCTGATACAAACAAAGCTTTACATTTATGAAGGTTGTACGTGCGACTACGAGATGGCGCTAGTGGTACAATATAGATGGATGTTCTAAAATTTAAATTAAATAGGTACTTAATAAAAATTAAATTCCAGGTAATATTTCAGGTTTGCGTAGGACTAACTAAATGTTGAAATACATTTAAAGAATTTAAAGAATTTAAAGAACTTGTTACAAATTCAATGTGTAACTTTGTTTTTCGTTAAAATTCTAATAAGAATACCACATTAAAATATAATTTAGAAGGTGCAGTAACTATCAATATGTAGGACCTTGGCTTGTTGTCAAACAGCATAACAACTAGAGGTCGTTTATTATGGGTGGATTTCGGATTAAGTACGTAGGGTGACCCTGTTTCTAAGACTGCGCTCTCAGTCTGCCCTTCTGTCCGTCTGTCACAAGGCTTTATCTCAAAACCACGTCGAGAGTCGATCGATTTATCTGTCTTCTGTGGCGGCCCCGGGGCAGTGCCCCACCTTGCCTCAAATCCTGCTCTGACCACGGTTCATCATCTAACATTTGAAGCTAGACAATGGAAATTCCACAGGCTATGAGATGATTCGTGGGGAAAAAAAAAGATTCGGTAAGTTGAAATAACATTACAGAAAAAAACCCGTTACAAACCTATTTACATGTGGATTTCATCAGATACAAAATGTGTACCTACAGGCGCACTATGTATAAATTTATAAACTTATATAAGTTGTAATGCGCCTATAAGATATATACCGCCTGTGGGTACGATCCTCAGTGAGCGAGTCTGACTTAAAAGATTGAGATCTATAAATAATAATACCAGCCAGACGTATTTTTGGTATGATTTTTTTCATCATATACGTAAACGAGCATTCGGAGCCATTTTCATGACTACTGACGCGCATAGACATTCGCATAGAGGCTATACAGATGCACTGCCCTCCTTTTTTCTCCCACCTCCATGAGCCACCGGCTACTTGCACACCGCACGAAACGCGACTGCGCAGCTGTCACTTTACGCCGGTCTCGTGTATGCGAGAGGTGCCTTCCCGGTCGTGCCGGCCCAATTCGGCTGCATGCAAGCGTGCAGTGTGGCACTACCTCTTACTGTTTATATTGTAAGGTTTTCTGTTTTGACCAACACTTTAAGGTAAATTTGTCGGGTAGCCGTTTTTATAAAATGGCCACACCATGAGTTTTTGTTTTGGCGGAAGCGGGAGTTTTTGAACGACACTTCTCGGGTGACGTTTGAAGCGTGTTAATATAACGAAGTTCATGTTGTTAATATAATTTAATATATCGCTTGCAAGAATTATAATTGGATTATCAGTTAAATTCAGAGTTTCATTGCAACCACCAACGATACCTTATTTGGAGATTACAAGTTTTAC
>LUGF01019992.1:419240-449288 GCA_001625245.1 Calycopis cecrops
CCCCCCCCATACCATAAAAATAATAATAAAAAAAAGATTTTTTTGAAATTCAACTTAAGGGTGTAAAAAGTGGATTAAAGTTTATTTGGAATTTTCTCATTTCTTTACTTAGAAGTGTTTATGAAAATCGGTATAGAAGTTAGTTAGCAATATAAGATTAGAATTAAATATGATTTTAAATTATATGTATATATGTATATATTTTATCTGTTACCTTAGTTATTTTATATATTTATCGCATTCAATATACTTGCTTGCTTGTTTTATTTATGTTTCTGTTTATATAATTGTACACGCTATCTTTGCTAATCACCATCAGATTTTCCTGTAGTAGGACTACTGAAAGAAATTCCAAAATGATGGAATAAGTAGTACCTTTGTGACAGCATTTTAGATAATAAGTTTACTATGTATATTTTTAGTGTGCATAAATGATTAAATAAATGATCTGTGTTAAAAAAGTTTGTATAGAAATTTTCTCATTTCTAGGCATAGTTTATATTATACTGTATAAATTGGTGTATAAAGTTATGATTAGCTAATAATTAATATTAAAAAGAGAAAAGGCTTTTTGTTGGTTTGTATCCTTAAGCTCCAAAACTACTCGGACGAATGAATTCATTCTTTCATTAATAGAAAGCTACATTATCAGGAAGTAACATACACTAGCAGTGCCCCGCGGTTTCACCCGCGTTTAATTTCTAAGAAATCCATATTAACTTCAACACCCTAATTCACCCCCTTAGGGGTTGAATTTCTAAAGTTTCTCAGCGGATGCCTACGTCATAACATCAACCTGCATGCCAAATTTTAGCCCAATCCGTCTAGTAGTTGGGACTCCGTACGTTGATAGATCACAGGTGACACCTTTGAGTTTTATATACGGGGTTGATAAGAGCGAGAGGCATTAAATGAAACCACATATACTATAAGTGACTACAGTTAATCCGAAACTATTAAAAAAAAGTTTACGACAAGTATACGAAAATACTTTTTTTTCAAACAAGTTAAATAGCGAAAAATTGATAACACTCTTTGTACCGGGCGGCTACAGCGAGCACGGGGTGAATGACCCCGGCCGGCCACAGTCGGCGATCACCTGAGACACAGCGTGTGCGAAGTGAGTAAAAATTTTTAAAAAATCCTGTGGCTAAACTATTGCTGCGATTGATCTTATTTTTGTAGTGTGGCCTGGAAATGATACACTAAACATGTGGTTTAATTTTATGCCTCTCGCTTGTATCAACCTTGTATATAGATTTTATTACGATTTTTTTTTGATGCCTAATGAAGTAAGCGCGGGTGGGCTATATTTATAAAAAGTAAAACTGACTGACTTATGTATCAACGCCCAGCTAAGTAAAGCCAACTACTTTACCTTGAAATTCGATACAGGGATTCCTTTCATGATTTTTAGAAATTCAACCATTAGAGGTTGGGGTGAAGTTCATTTGGGTGAAACCGAGGGACACAGCTAGTTTATTTATAAGATGCGAACTTTTAGATGAATGTCTTTTTCTCAATCACGCCAAAACTACTGAACGAAATGTAGTGAAACTTGGTAATACTGGAGTTTAGGAACCAATAACACGTAAGCAATAGAAATACTGACTTCTGCTTGCGGTTTGATTTGTGGCGGCTGAACCCACGAGGCGCATCTAGTATTTCGATATAGGTATCCTTGGTAGGACTTCTACTGATTACCTATTATTACAGATGTAAATAATTGACATACCTACCTATAAATGAGTTTAATTTAAAAGTAGAGTTTAGCCGAATTTAGACTCCATCTTAACGGTATCTTTATCTCTTATCTTATCTTAGAGGTCAGCAACGCAACTGCAAAACCCCCGGTGTTGCAGATGTCTGTGGGCATCGGAAATTACCTTCATCTCGGTGACCCCACTGCCCGTTTGCCCCCTGTACTATAAAAAAAACTTAATATAGACTAGGTAACTGCGCAGCATAAATTAAAATGCATGTGTGCTGACTCCTGACACCATTGCAAGTTTCGAAGGGACGGCTGTCTGATACTGCTACGACCAGAGTGAGAAGGTTCAAGACCGACGACATAACTCTCCCATGCACAGAACTGTATGCACAGTCAACTTCCCGACTCCGGAATATAATTATTAGAAATTGAAAAATCTAAACAACACCTTTTGGTCTGTCAGAATTTGAACCCAGGATTTCGCGATCTGTGATTGAAATTATTAAATATTTATTAAAGAAACTAATTTTATTTGAAAATAAAATCACTATGTATACAAATATCGAAACAAACAACGTTGACTATACATATAACTCGAGGCAAAACCAGGATTAATAACAAGTGTAATAATATTCAACTTCAGCCGGATTTCGATAATCAAACCAAATATGTATCTTGTATAATAAGTCCATTATGTACTAAACCTAATAAGAAACGTACACAGTAAGAACTCCTTATTCGCAAGAAATATAAATTCCCACACAAAAGTCGCTACCGGACAATAGATGGCGCTTGATCTAGATAACGATATGTTAACATTGTCACAAAGGAGGCGGTAATGGTGCGATTGTACTTCTTAGCAACAATGCTTTTAGATGTCACAACCAACAATGGGATCGGTCGATATCTGCTCCTGTTGTGCTCACTCAAACGTCCCAATAGAACGAAAATATTGTTCGCTGTAATACTTTAACTACGGTCTCCCAGGATACGTATTTATGTTCACGTTTTATAAGGTTTCGTGTAGAATAGAGTTATTTTAACTCCCCACGTAAGAAGAGGGGTGGTTTGTGGGCGATGTTTCTATGTTTGTCTGTATGTGGCATGGTAGCTCTCAAACGGATGGAACGATTTCGATGCGCTGTTTTCCATTACAAAACCAGTTTCCTTGCTGTGCTTAACTACGTTTGGTAAAAATCGATCTAGCAGTTTGTCGCACAACATCTCTCTCTACGTCAACGCTCTATTTTAATCCGTAGGAGTTATTCATTTTAAAATACAATTATTTATCATATTATATTATATTCTATGTATTCATTGATGCGCAGATGAGGGATTTTTGTCCGCGGTGTAGAAAAAAGTACGCTCCGTGAATAAAAACGCCACGCCGATTTACTGCGTACTCAACGCACACGGTATACGAACGTTTGTTGCCCGGGACGTACGTCAATCTCAAGCGCATAACACGGACTAAATCCTCCGTGTGCGTTGCTTCGCCTAGTCACTAGAAATCTATTACTGTCGGGGACACCCGCGTACTTTTGTCCCGTCCTCTCTCTGCATGTCCTCGCTTATTCGGACTTTTTATACGCGGTACTCTTAATCCCTCGTTTGCGTTACTCCATACAGTTGTAAGCGTTCTATTTTAACGAACAAAAAAGTCCGTGGAATAAAATCCCTCGTCTGCGCATGCCATAAACCACTATTGAGTAGTGTAGTGATTACCGACAACCATAAATATTCACTTAAAGGTATAGGTGATATACATAACTCATTAACTGCAGAAATCGCGACAACATAGCTTCAATTTTGCGCCAGTCATGAAGGCACTATTGGATAGCAGCACTAGATTTTGTAAAGTAAGATTTTGTCCAGAAATTTGGTATACAAGATTTTTGTAGCTAGGGGGATTACGAGAACGAGAGCTATGTATAAACTACCGACGCTCGACTATCAGCATGTTTAACAGTTACCCAAATGCCTCACCCTCCACCACATACTCTTAATAAAGTACCGGCAACTCACAAGCATCACGAAGCGCCACAGCATAGCCACATACGAGAATATACGAGCCAGCCCGATTCGACTTCCATATAGTAATAACTCTACATCTTATTGATCATTAACTTCAAACATTTCTACTCACCTATAGCATGTTAAACTCCACTTTTATCTTTTTAATTATCACCGGTATCTTTATTTCCTCTCAGCGGAACCATAGAAACACACCTATGAAATAAAATGCCAAATTTACATCACTTTTTATCGTACTCATATATCAAAACCGAAGAGTATCGGGTGCGGTATCGAGTGGGTACAGGAAACAAATAAACCCGGGCTCCAGAGATGTGTCGGGCCCGTGAGGGATGACCTAATGGGGGACTGAGGGCCCTCGTGTGGCGCCCGCTATTGACATGTATTTTTATGTCATTAGTCGTACCCAAACAGAATTTATCGAATATATCGAATCAAATCAAACCGAATTATTGAAGTGAAACTCCTTTGACTGCATCAGCATAGGGATAATATTATGAGCGCGCTTCAGCATCACAGTGGTTACACACACTCGTAACCGCCGCGGCGTTACAAGTGTGTGCAACTAAATACATACCTATCATTTTTAGTTGATAGTTTTAAGTTTTCACTTCTATTGCCTTTCCCTCTCACTGACTCCCTTTTTTTGGTAACACTCATTGCGATGTACCTTTTTATATAATCCAAAATCATGATGTAACGTTTTTGTAGCAATGTATCGACGGTTAATCGTATCATCTAATCAGTAATATGATAGCCGCTACCCATAAACAAACAAATAATCTCGCTTTACCGGCACGCCAAGCTTATTGGCACTTTAATGTGTTATTTTATCACGCTGTTCCAAGGAACTTCGGGAAGTGAAAATATTTCATTCAAAATAACATTCTTAAAAATCTCTTTTTAGATGTCAATATTCCACCACCTACTTCTCACAACCGTAACTACTATAGCACTTATAATTTGGTAAGAAAAACAATTCACGCCAGACCTTTTAAGAGGTAGGCAGAGAGAACCAAGATCCGAGTGTCACATTTTTTTTTTCAAATTCGATCCCGTCTTCTTTCGATAAGTACTTATGACGATATTACCCATGACGGGTTCATGTTGATGACTGCGCCACGTTATAATGCAATTAAATATGCAAACAGACCGTCACCGTCAGGGATTCAATTATAATTCCGTACATATTAAATTTTATTGATGTATTACAAGTGGGTGTATTGTTCGGCTGGATAATAGGAAAATCTGTCAACAGGAGAACAATGCAGGAAGTTACATGGATCAGGAATTAGCAGGCATTGTCCTTGGCACAATGGGCCGCGGCCTGAGGAGCCGCGTCGCGCTATCTAATTAGATAACATTACTATTTCATATAACTTTGGCATGAATACGTAACGAACAATTGACTATTAATTGTAAAAGTTCATTATGTACTTTTAACTTGCGAGTTGGATTTCTACAATGATATTTAGGTTTCTATAAAGTTCTATAGAGTTATATGGGGAGCTGAATTGGACTGAGACGGTCAGGGAACCCACCTCTCGAATCTCGACATATCACCGACGTAAAATAGTGGTGTTGTAAGAGGTAGTGCCACACTGCATGGAGCCGAACTGGGCTGGCACAACCGGGGATCTCGCTTACACGAGACCAGTGTAAAGAGACAGCTATGCTGTCTCGTTTCGTGCGGTGTGTAAGTAGCCGGTGGTCCATGGAGGTGGGAGGAGAAAGGAGGGCAGCGCACCTGTATAAGCTCTGTGCGGATGTTTATGGACGTCGGTAGTCAAGAAGATGGCTCCGACTGCTTGTTTGCCCCCCCTGTACCATAAAATAACAGTGCAGTGCGTGCAGTGGCGCAACTTATTTTATAAATTTTCTACCTCTGCTGATTGTTTTGTAGTCAACTTGTCACCTAAGGAGTCTAACTACTCGTTATTTTATTTTGGCGGAAAGTGAAAAAGATCAGATGCTAAAATATGTGTCCAATAATAAATAATGTGTAGATTTTTAAGGCTCAAGCTGATTGACCGGATGGACTATCACAAAAACACGTTAGATTTTTTACTATTTCAATTTCTTGTGAAATTAATGGAAAACATGATTGGAAAATCTGTACTTTTCGATGTAAAAACACAACCATAGCCCATAATAATAGACATTCAATTTTCACATCTTAGCAGGCCCCTAAAATTTGTTCCCTGTAAATGGCATTCGCGTATGCGCCATTAAAGAACCGCAGCGCCCCCTAGATAAGTGTGTATTATGTGTGTTTAATATTTACTCAGCAATTCATTTCGGAGAGCTTCCTGCCGTGTAACGTACACAGCACTTCTCAGGTTTCGGCGGAGCAACTGCAAGTAGCACCACTCAAGCAATTTAAACATTTTATTTGTGAAATATAGTCTTATTTACTCTTTGTACATTTCTCTATGTGGTTATTTTTTATTATAAAAACATTTATATGATTTTCTTGGTTATTGATTACCCAATAAAAAGTAAACGCAATCATTTACTTATTCCTATTTTATAATAATATTTCATAATATATTGTTTTTAGGGCTACACTTTCATTCACAGATCTATTTGACGATCCGTAATTAAATAACTTACTTGTATGATTAAATGTTTTTCTCAGGCATAATGTTCATAAAATTTTGGACATTCTGAAAAACCTTCACGCAGACGTTGACGAGTCTCCATCCAGGTCAGGCTCAGAGCAGGCACCGTGAGTTCATTTATGGCGCTAATTTGGTTAAATCAGTGGATTGGTCTGGTCACCATGTGTACTTTCTCGGACTATGTTACCTAATAAAAGTCTCTCTGGTTGTCTTCTGACAATATAGCTAAAATAACTGAGCAGTAGATGTAATAGATTGAAAATAGCCAGATTATTTTCGTTAGTTGATCAAGAAAACGAATAAAAACTATGGCAACAAAAGGGCCAATTATACCAGATTTCTGAGGATTTGATATCAATTCCGATTTGATTCCGGACTCAAAACAGACGGAAATGAAAGCGATACCTACCCGATGTTCTAATACATACATATGTGAAGAAACAAAATCCCATTCCTTTTTTAAATTTGGGCCAGTTGAAGATTATAAACACGAAGGTGTGCAAAAAGCTAATATTTCAATATGCATTAAATTTTTATTAATTATTTTACTTGAATAAAACCAAACCCACACGATGCTTACACTCGTGTAACGTTACATTAATTAACGTAACGACACAAAGTAAAATGATAAACGACATTGTGAAACATATTACATCATACGATATTTAGTTTTTTGTTTATATTTTTTTTTATATAAATACATAGTGAAACTGTATTTTTTAAATAATTTAGATAATATTTCGATCTGGGGACATTATAAGTTTCCAATTGAATACCCTAAATATGACATAAAATGAACCTAAAAATAAATATAATGCATTAAGTACTTACCTACACTATAGATAAGCTATAAAACATGTTAGACAGATAATTCAGCCCACATAATGGCGAGCTTATATTATGTTATGACATTACGCGAATTTCTATGGGATTTAATTAAACAAGTATTCGTTAGCGGCATATCTCGTCCTTTGTTTAATAATCGAATGAACACGATGTTGTGGATAAACGCTTATCCGTTCACGTCGTGAATAGAGCGTGTGCCTCGCGACTGGCAATAGAATATACGACGCAACACAAAGTTCTTTTGTCACGATTATCGAGGAAAATCCGATCGGGGAAGTGTGGCGGTTGCTTTCAGCAAACTGCATTATGAGCTATCTGCGCTGCCCCAACTATATAATACACAACTCGATGGCTAACTTCTCGTAGTTTCTTGCAGATCGATAGTCGATTGAGTGTTTGAATATGTCTAATGTAATATAATGTTTTTATGGACGTGTTGAATAAGGTATCGTATGAATGACGTAAATCTGAAGAAATGAAGTGTAGACAACTGGAAGTAGAACACAAGTCGAATACCTGTCTTAATTAACAAAACACGTGTCACGAAATTAGTCTAGACTGAAATTTAATAAACACAAATATAGGCAACTGTTATACCATACCATTCACTAAAAAGGTAGTTTAGAAATTAAAAAAAAATATTATTTGAAATTATGTATGCAGGATACGATGGGCTAAAGATAACAATATCATGCTCTACTCTATTGGTTACATCAATAATTACCTAGATACTTTGTAAAATTAAACCATGGTATTCATCGCAATGAAAAAAAAAATAAAAATCTTTCTTTCTTTCTACTCGTTGACTAATTTCTCGTAACTTCTTATAGGTTAGGTTAGGTTAGGTTATTTAGATAGCTAGGTTGGGGTAACAATATTTCAAGACCAACCCAGTTTAGATATACTTAACTGGCTTGGTCCTGAAATATTGTATTCTTATATAACGTAAACGTTGTATTATCATCTAACCAGCTGTGTCAAGTACAATGTACATTCCAAGAAAATCGCTATTTATTTTCATAATAAAAAGTTATTTTTTCGTTGTTCTACCTATATGGTAACCTAAATCTGTGCCTTTCTGTTTCTCTTAATATTAAAAGGATATACAATATTCTCTTTTCGTAGTGTTAGTATCCAAACTCCTCCGAAACGCCTTCAACCATATTGATACAAATTCTATTTAAATTTTATAAATCTGAGAAACAGTCTTAAAGTAGTATTTATTATCTGGATATTTCAGTGAAATCGAGGTTTTTCCAGTTAAACCGCTGAGCCTACTACTACTAACTAGTATTACAGAATTTCTGATTCAAGACATGACATACTTCAAAAAAGTCTATTTAAACTGTTTCGAAAAATAATATTTTTTATCCTGGAGTAGATTAACCCACCTACTTAAATATAATAAAATGTAAATTCTTGCAAATCGTCAAATAAACCTAAAACGTTATATCTTGTCTTGTCCTGATTTTTTTTTATATATATATTTTTTTATATTTATATAGCTGCTTACTTTAAAAACCCGCAATAGTATGACAATATTTCCTACATATCCATAGAGATTTTGAGACGAAGTTTAAAAGATAAAGCAGCATTCGCTTTACCGCCCGCATGTTTTAAAGTCACAAGTCAATAACGGGCCGACTTCATAAGCCGGTCCAAAGGAAGAACCGAGGATATTATAGATAATAAGTAGGATATAAAGAAATAAATATAAAACTATATCTATTAATAAATATATAACGTTTATGATGTATGTAGATTTCTATGTTATCTGCTACAGTTGCGGGTTGACGGATTCTAACGCATGAGTTTAAATACTTTTATATTGCATTGGGTACATTAAAATATGTTTTAGGCAATCAGGTTTTTTTTAATTAATATTATTTTGTTGGATTAATACATAAGGAAAAGGAGACTAGAACCACCATGATCGAGAAAATTAATTATTTTGCCACACGACGCTATATAATATCTCGGGAACCTCTTACAGGTAACCGACACTACAAAATGAACTGTAATTTAATATGTTTCTAAAGTCAACTCACGATCAGGAATCGTTCGTTTTCATCCCCATTTACAAAAATATTTACAGTCAATTTTCCCTCAGCTAAATCCAGACGGTTACGAGTACGTGCGTTACTCGCATCAATTCAATTAACAAGGTATAACCAACAACTTTCCAGATTATGGCGATCCATTAAAAATATCCATAAAAGTCGAACATTAACCGAAACAATGGAGGGAGAGCTCGGGTATTAGGTGGTGCGCTGCCATTGAACAACTTTTGTTCCATTGTGTCGTCCACTGGAGGGAGAACACAAAGACACGGCGCAGACATAGACCGAAATTCATCAGCAACACGATTGTTTGCCACATAAAGGATGCCATTGTCGACAAGTATGATATAGTAACACAATGTGGACGCTCTAATTACAACTCCGACGGGATAAATGGAAATAATTTGATGTAGTGCAGAAAGAACGATACAAAAGTGGTACGGACGCTTAGATGGGATAGTGGTGGTGTGTTTAAATATGTATGGACTGTTTCGGCATTTAGGACTGTAACAGAAAACTGTGTTGTCACTGCAGTTCAATAAACCTCTTTTGATACCTCTTTTGTAAGAGAAAGGGGAAGGCACGACCGAGGACCTCTCGCACATATGATGTCACCGCAAAGTGATAGGTTCCGAGTATTAAACATGTCACAGAATTGAAATAATCCCAAGGAATAACTAAAAAAAAATAATAATAAAGTATTTATGTATATGGTAATAGGCTTGTCACTTGGCAGTTGAGCCAGTAAGGCGCAGGAGTAGAAGATGTTCGGGTATATGAAGTGTGGGAAGACGATACTCTCATTAGCCGATTTAGGCCACAAGCCAGTGGCAGGCGAACCTAAGTTTCTATCATCAAAAATATTTTATTACAAGACCAATTTAAACCACATACTTAAAAACCATAAAGCCTGCAATAGGGTCCATAGAAATCTGCATACATACGCGCGAAAAATATTAGCCTCCTGTGACACACACACGTACACACATTTTCACACCAGTTGCCTTCTGAAACAGTGGAGTGCAGAAACTTTTTTCCTTCACTAGCGAGTCAATGGAAATAAAGGATGATGGTTATATATTTTTAGGTGTCAATCTAGTAGACGCTTTCGACGTATCCTTGAACATGAAGAAGGGGTTGTTCGCAACAAATTCAAAAAGCATAGCTAGTTCGATTTGAATGTAAATGAAAAAACAATTAATTATCTGTATATGGTATTGTACATTGCGACCGATCAGGGTAGATCGTACCTCAGGCTCACATATAACTTCATTAGTATGTAAAGTTCCGGAGTAAGTGTACATACACAAGCTGTGCGTTTGGTGCCGTTTATGAGGTCTCGCATCACATTGGGAAATGAAATGGGGCATCTACACAATATTTAGGCACATATTTATGACTATTCTACAAAATGCTCTAATCTGTATAAAAAAATTACTATATACCAACTAGCCATTTATTTATGAGACCAAAAAACAGTACTCCAAAATTCAAATATGGAACTGAGTTAGCCATTTTGTTAAGTAGAAGATGCTGATTGCCAATTTGCCGTTCCGTGGCACATGCGAACATCGGTAAACATGTTCATGGAGATTGAGTTTTAATCCTGGCAATATTGATCTCGTGCTCAAGTGGTTCCCGGCCACAATGGGCCGCTCCATCAACTTTCCCTTTTTTCGTATTTGAACTCACTTAAACCGGGCGTTGTGGTTTCTCTCATTCTGTTTGCCCTATTTGGTTACCAGTTTCTTTGTTTGTAAAAAGGTAATGTTCCATAGTTAAATGTTACCACTTAAAGACATTATGTTTATTACATAAAGTTATTTATTAGTCCGTAATATTCAATAATAATATCTGTCGGCTTTACACAACACGTTAGTCTAGCCCCGTGCTAAGCAAGTATTAGTAAATAAATCAATCTTTATTCGTTGACACACACCGCATGTAAGTACCGTAAGGACTTGTGTTACGGGTACTAAACAAAGGAAATATGTTTAATATTTTTTTTTATAAATTCAAGAAGAATATTTAAGTTTTTTCTTATATAAATACATATAATACACAGTAAACATCTATCACCTGGGCGGGAGTAAATCCCGCGACCCCTGGTGCAACCCGCACCACTGCGCCAGTCGCTTTTTTAACACTTCAAGCTGTCTATTACATTTAGTCGTAATGGTTTGAGTTAGTGCCATACTGCGGCACGACCAGGGATCTCTCACCCGATTCCATCGCAAAGTGCGTTATGTGCGTCCACACTCATGCCTTGTGTCCCGGCTGTTGTGGTCTGTGGGCGAGCGTCCGATAATAGATAGTTCGAGTCCAGTGATCGTTCCAAAAGAAAGAGAAAAGAAAAGCAACTACGGGGTCTACGCTACGGTAGCCATTAAAATCCCCTAACTACTCGTTTGCCCCCTTATAAATAAAAAAAAACGTGTGCTTTAGACCACATAGCTGAAGTAAAACTTAATTATTGATTTTCATTAAGTACCGTAGTTACAATAACATGTCATATGATATTTATTTTTGAAATACAAAAAGTTTCAGTTAAGTCGAATTTGAATTTTGAATTTGAATGACAGCTTTCTTTGATGTGTGATTTTTGTAACGCAAGTCAAGCGCGTGTTAGGTATATTTCTAGAATATATATAGCTATTACATAGCTGTATTTATATTTATAATATTGGTTGTTGAAATACATTTACATTATTGCAATGTGGGTTAAGTAGAAAACTTTGCATTAAGTCATTAGTACAGAGATGGTACGTTTTCATATTGCAGCTACGATAACATTGTCGTAACCGGATAATTCCGCCTCTATGAATAGCTAGTCAATTTTCTAAAATGTAATATTAACATTTAAAATATAATTTTGTATTTGAACACAATAGAACAATGGCATCGTCTAGACAGCAGGTGTTCAAGAGACAAAATATTGGCTAGACAGAGTTGTTTACTGTATGTTGAAGATTTGTCGTAAAGGAGGCAATGTAGGGCCTCCAGCCCCGGTGTGGGCATTCAGTCTTGCTTAAAGCATCAATTCGTGCGGACCTATCCTCAACAGTTACTCTTCAGCCAGCAAAGTTATCAAACCTAAGACAAGACACTGTCCAGATACGTATTTATTCACGTAGGCACCGAGAGTCAATCGGTGCTAGTCAGAACCAGTGTCGATTATTATCTCTAGATTTGCTTACTATCTTTCGCATCCCTTTACTATTATTCTACTTAATATAACACGCGCGTATGGTTTAGGTACTTAAAAAATTGTTCAAAAAGATCCTCGTTTGCTATGTGCTACAAAAAGTTTGTGTCCCAACTTTGTACCCAAAAGTAAGAAATATTTTCACCATTATGAGCATATCACCGATCACAAAAAAAATACAATTCCAAACACTGTATTAGACAGTATTGTAGTAGGCAGTTTACGTGATAATCTATAATAATCGCCGCTAACTGTAATTTATAAGCCCGGTTTAATCCCTTTAAGAATAGGGTTGTCACACCATGCCTAATCTACCATCGCATGTCATTCAGTTCTATTGTGTTTCATCGCTACCCTATTGTTTGGATGTATTTGATAAAAAGAGTCTTTGGCTATTTTCCAAGCACGGAAAATGTTTCCTTCCAAATATAGTGTTAATACAATATGTTTACGCGTCAATAGGTTTTGAATATTTCGTAGTTACATTAGCTGAGTACCGGCCCCCTTATGTTTATACAGACTTATTATTTATTTAATCTCTTTTAGAAAGAAATTGATAAAAAAATAATAAATGAATACATCTTTGAATGATCTATCAATTTGTGTACCTACACAACTGAATATATTAAACCTGGGCACAACATGTCAAGCGCATTGCGTTTTAAAAAATATGATGAAGAATGAATTCAACATATTAATAAAATAAAATAATGAAATATAATAATTAAAAATAATTCAATAAAATAAAATTAATTCAAAATTAACTGTTGAAGATACTGTATCATGAAAAAAATTCAAAATAAGGGTTAAAGAATTATCAGTTTCTTTTTATTATTATTGATGTTGATGTCTTATTATTATATTGTTTAGTTAAATGATAACGATGATGAATGATGTGATGCCATCGGGGTAAAAAGGGCGCGAAAAACTAAGAAGTAATAACTTTGTTTGGTAGGTACCCTAAGAATTATAATTATTTAGTTCTTCTGAATAAAGCTTAACTAGCTAAAGGAAGCGTGACACGTAATAGTAGTTTTATTTTAGTGATTACAGGTATTGTAGTAGGTAAGTTTCTGAGTAAAATATTGGGTACTCCTAACAATTACTTATAATTATTTTAAAACCAGCTCCTATCGATAGGTAAACCATTATCCTTGCATATCTTAAAGTTGGTCTGGTTTTAATCGAGTTGGATAAGCTCGAAATACCCAGTGTATCGCACACAAAGAGATCCTCTCAATAAACTGCAGATAAATCACAGAAGCCGCTCCACACGATGCTTTAGAGGCTTTCAAACCTTTATTAACTTTGATATTCGGTATATGCGCCGAATACACGTTTCAATTAAGTAGAAAATTGCTATGTGGTGGTCCATGTGGTGGTCCATGTGGTGGTCCATGGAGGAAGGAGGAAGGAGGGCAACGCATGTGTAACCTCTATTCAGATGTCTATGGGCGTCGGTAGTCATGAAAATGACTCTGATTCCTCGTTGGCCCCCTTATACTATAAAAATACGTACGATCGTGGTTGCACGCTAAAGATTCCGATGTTATTTGAAATGTCGGAAGCATTTGAATTTTTTTCATACAAACTTTCACCGCCCATTTTATTCTCTGAAGGGATTTTTTTAAAGATCCTTTCGCAGCGGTGTGAACACTACATTCTGCTTTGTGAGTCCAGTGATATCGTTGTGTTAATTCATCAACGAGTCAATACAACTTATTTTATAAATGGATAAATAGTTATCTTCATCATCGGTTGTAATTTTGACATAGTGTACACGCGCCTCTGATGCGCCAGTGGGCCTGGACAGCAGCACGCAGTGACGTAACTACAGGGTACACGTCGGCAAAATGCCACGGGAACACGGCCCAGCCGGAAGGGGCCCCCGGCCAGAGGAGAATTCCCACTCTCAACATTTATTACTACACAGTAATAAAAAACCTTTATGTTGGCCCTTCCGATGAATTTACCACGGGCCTCGATCTGTTACGCCACTGGCAAAACGACATTATGAAGACAATTTTTACTGAAAGTTTTATTTACAGCTAGGTTGTGTATATGAGTATATCATCACATAATGGAGCAAACGCCAATCTCATGTTAGAGCTGACAGAGAGAGCTTTTAACATTTTGTTAACTACAAAAGACCACCAGCCGTGGCCACGAGCCGAGTGAGACCACGAGGTGTAACCCGGCCGAAACGTCGAGCAAAGTATATGTTTTCGCTAGTAGCTTTAATAAATATTTTATCATGTTAAATCTCGGAAATTGTCAGAGTCAGATTATATTTAAGGAATAGTGTAGGTACCTATACATGTACCTATTACTACCTATACCTCGTAAAATTATCTACGTCAATCTTATTTGTAAGAGGTAGTGTAATTGCTGTACAGCTGAAGGCACGACCGGGTAAGTACTTGTTGCTCACATGACACCCCCGAGTAGTGCGCGATGTTGTCGCGTTTCGTGCAGCTTGTGAGTCACCGGTGACCCATTGGACCACGTAATAATAATTATATGAAACAGCACATCTGCATATATGTTATATTGTTTTCTGTCTCTACGTTTACGTCATAAATTACAAAATGTAACCAACGCGAACCTCTACAATGTTAACTACTAGCTGTACCGTGCGCGCGTTGCTACGCCACCAACAGATACGTCAGCATGGACAACATAGCAATATATAAAAATCCTTTGATTATATACACGTCATATAATCAAAGATAAAAATCATTGGAATGACAGTGGCGCCATCTGGCAAAAATTGGTCGTACATCGTGGGCGCATTCAGAACAATTTTACTAAAGATCATTACATTCGCAAATGCATTATGCATTACGGTTCTAGAAAGGACTTACAGACATTTTTAATATAAATAGATAATACCTTCGTGTCTGAAACAAAGAAAATACACATACAAAATTTCAACTACATCGGTCGAGGCGTTTAGTAGTTGACATACCGACAGCAGCGCCACCTACCGGAGCCAATTGTATTTTTAAGCATCCAGCAAACCACCGAAATACCCATATAAAATATTAATCCAATCGATTCAGCCGTTTTGAAGTTTATCCGTTTTCCCATGAAAATGAAGCATTTTCCCGTGGTAAAAATATAGTATGTGATAATGTAGCATTCAAATGGTGAAAGATTTTTTGAAATCGGTCCATACAATCCATCCAAATCCATACATCGGTTACATACAAACACACAAACAAATCTTTCCTCTTTAAAATATTAGTATAGACGAATATTAGACATAAATATCTATTAATTGTCTTACAGGGACTCCTTATAAAAAGGAAGGAAGCTGAAAGTTGGAACGTTATTAAAGACGAATGATCGAGCCCCTGATGAATTTCGGTTTATGTTCAGCGGCGGAGTCTTTGTGGCTCTACTTTCAGCTACACAATAGGGACAAAAGTTATTCAACGACAATGCGAGCGCCAAATACCGTCCAGCCCCCCACGCCCCCACACGAGGTGTCTAACCATTGTTTATTTTAATACCGTTCTTTTGTATATATTATCGACGCAAACATCTATTTTATCGGTAAATTGAATTAGTGAGTTGAAAAATGAACGAATATTATAGTTCCTATTTATATAATTTCGATGATATTATCTTATTCGTTCATTTAAAAAAAACGGAGGTGTTGCATATTTATACCTCTTAGTAATGAAATGAATATGCAACTACAGTACTAGTACAGAGGTACTTTAGAGGTAGTTGTGACAGACAATAGTTGACAGTTAACGCCCCTGTCTGTAAACTTTGAGTCTGTTCGGGTCTGTCGTAGCCGCACTGAGACTCCGATGTTTGCCATACTCACCCCATAATTGTCCCCATGTGACATTGACGTATGCACTCAATCATAGCTCTAACATATTTTTAGACGAAATATCTAAAAAAAATACATTTCTTATTAGTTGTTTCAGTGTTCTAACGTTCCTCCTCCGAAGATGCTACCCACCTTGCCGTGATGGAGGGAGCTTGTGTACATCTGCAATCACCAAGGCTATGCCGAACAGGGCTACCGATTACGGACAGGCTTAAGGGGAGAAGTCAGACTAAGAACAGAACAGCGGGCGTTCTGACAGACAGGGGGTCCTCCACCAGGCACTCTGACTCAGCAGAAGGCGGCGTGGATTGATACGACTGGCGGGTCCACACAGGGACATTGGTGGCGTGGTTCTTTGTATGGTTGTTGTAGGACTGTTCAAAGGCAGACGGACAGTTCTCTAGGAAAGATTTGGCCTTTTCGCCGAGGCCAGCGTGAGATGGAGGGATTCTGTTGCCTGCATATTCGAGACACTCCAATTATAGCGGTTGAAGGCAGTGGCAGTGGTTTTACTCAGTAATGCCAGTGTCAAGTCCGACATAGATCTAGGGGCCACCCAGGCTCCTAGGTATCATACGTAAATGTATTCCCCTGCGTTAACAAAAAAAGCGTGTTCATTTAAACAAATCAAGTATTTGGGTTTGAACTTGGCACGCCACAGACCTGACCGTCTCATAGTGTACGATAACTAGCTCATTGTTTACTTTATAAAACGAGATCTAACAGTTGGCGAAGAATTGTTCGTTATCACAACGGACCCATGCGGGATGAGCAGGCTTTATAAACCATCAAAGTGTTATCAAACCTCTCTTTGTGTTAAGTCTTCTTCAGGATAGGTATACTTCTTACGACCATGTTCTTTTGTTTCTATCCCTGTTATATTTAACTAGCTGTGCCCCGCGGTTGCACCCTTGTTTAATTTCTAAGAAATCCATATACACTTCAACACCGTATTTCACCCCCTTAGAGGTTGAATTTCTAAAAATCCTTTCTTTGTCACGTCATAACACTACCTGCATGTCAGACATGCATGACACCTTTGAGTTTTATGTATGTAAATATATTTTATACATAGATATTTGTTTCTCCCCGCGGTTTCGCTTGCACTTCAATAAATATCAATGGACATTACATTCAAAAAGAACTGCTATATAATTCCAATATCTGCTACGATATTTTTTTGGCCCTACTAAAAATATTTTTTTTAATAAAAAGTATCCTATATCATTTCTAATACCTCTAGGAATATATTTTTATGATGGCGCCTGATTTCATTAACACTTGAAAAACACCACGTGCGTAATGTAGGCAGCGTTTGTGCCAATATATATATAATTAACAGACAATCAATATAAAGAAGATACACGCCCACTAGAGGGAATATTCGAGACTGAGAGATTTGTTATGTAGTGAATTTGTTATATTGTCGTTACTCTGCCCAAAAAGTGCGACATTTAGTAAAAGTTATTAACAGTGAACTTGCTGTGTTTTATTAAACAAAGTGTGATATCAAAAGTGGTTTTATTATATAAAACACATCATGTCGGACACCGAGCCGATATGTACAAAGCTTCACGATCGGTTGAGTAGTTTTGGCATGAAGCGTAACAAACAAACTCACGTTCATATTATTTTATAATATTAAGTAGGATAGGCATCTCTCGTTCTCGAAGAACGAACAAATGCCACTTGGCTCGCCGTACCTACTTCCATCATCATCTCATCCCTCAGTTACCACACACTACGGATTTCTTTTTTACAGGATATCTTTCGTAAAAAAACCTCTTTCTACATTCACATAAATTTATAGCGTGAATGAATTAGGAAATTATTGAGCATGCGGCAACACTGCTAATCTTCTCTTAAGTACATATTAATTCCACAAGTAGACGAGCAGACATGGCAAGTTGTGATGAAAGGCAGCCTGCGATAAGAACCGTCGCCGGACTGTGCGTTCGGTGACAGATTATTGACAGAATCACCACACGCTAGACAAGAATAAAAACCTCAGCAGGGACATGCTGTGGTTTTTATTTTACTCGGCAGATGCATACTTCTCATTCAGAGATCGATAGACTCCTATCCGATCTCTTAGGGCAGGTCGGAAAGGGGGTATTTGACACTCACCGTGAAGCGCCATTTACCACCCATACATTTTGTTTTGATTTTGTTACGTTGCTCAATATTCTTATTGCAATAAGTAATAAGTAGTAAGTCAAATTCGCGTAACGTGAATTCGCGTAAACTTATTTTTTATAACATTATCAACTAACGAGCGATTGTCAACTAGCCTTGAAAGTGGTGCTCAATGATGGGGGTAGATGTCCTAACTCCACCAATGTGAGCGAGAGGTTCACTTACGCGGGCATGCTAGCCCCATTCGGCTGTAGTTCAGCGTTCGTCATTATTCTCGTACAACACGCCGGTTGCGAAGTCTTAACGACACCGATGGTAACCTACAGACCAATACGATGATATATCGGAGTGTATTCGATAATTCTGATCATTGTATGTCAGTCTCACCCTTCAAAATATATTTTACTTTTCATTCTGTGTATTGTCTGTGTTTATATTCGAAGTTCTCTACAGATTCACAGTTCCAAACAAAGGTATCAAAGAGATGATATCATGCTTAACAATATTTCGTGAGTTACTATTCAGGACGGCAGCTCTGTTACAAAAAGCCGAACGTTTCCACAAAAGCTGCAAAGAATGAATGGGAGGGGGTACGTCGATTCAATAGCAGAAAAGAGAAATGTGTTACGTAAGTGTGTTGTACTTGTTAGGGAGGCAAAGAGGACTACTCGAATATCATTTTGTTATAACATTCTGTGAATTTGTATAATATTAATGTTTGAGTTAGGATTTTGAGTTTATTGTAATCCGAGACACAGTCTTAAAGTCTCCAGTCGATAATCTGTTTAGTGAACTAAGAACTTTGTCACATAAAAGATTACTTATTTGCTTCTATAGTACGAGGTAGAGTCATGATAGAGACAACTATGCTTTCGCATTTTGTGCGTTTGTATATCCGGTGGCCCATATGGGAAAATTGGAAAGTGGTCGCTAGTCAACATCACGTTTCGTACGGTTTGAGAGAGACAAGACTTCGACTGTTCCTTGCCATCTTGTAAGATAAAAAAATCTTTTCGTGGCTCTTCAAATACTTATGTACCTACGGCAATTTTGGTTTTTAATTACCCTTTCTGCTTCGCAATTTTAAACTACTTAACCTGAGCTTCGGTGTGTCTCTGCTAACGTTGGCGACGTTTAAGTATATTTCTAGTTAGCTGAGTAGTTTACTGGCAAGATTAATAAGCAGGTACCCAAGCTATCCTCGCGGCTCTACATCAGCCACGGTATCTCTACTATTATTTCATATAATTATCGATTCCCAAACAAACCACCACCACTCCACACCGGTAATATGTGAGCCTATTCAACCTAGTTTCGCTACAATACAGTGATGAGTCGAACTCTTACGAAATAATGGTGATTTTGTAATTAATCAAAATGGTTATTGCGGCAACACAACAAGTTTGTTTTGATATTTATATTGATTATAAGTATCCTTAATTTTAAGATATAAACTAATATTGCACCTCTTTACCATTTATAGTACAATGCACTGGAACGTTTAAAAACAAATTGTTTAATAGAGAGTCATGAAGAAGAAACTCTTTAATTACATTATCCTCTATTTTTATATGAAACTTTATTAAAACCATATGAGAGACTAACATTTAAAAGTAAAATTATAACCGTGACGTAATTTTTATTTTTCCACAATACGGATAACAAAATATAATATTTTAGTTGAAGTGGCTCTTTTGAATTGAATAAACTCCGCCGAGTCGACGTATTAACGCGCACTATTATATTTACAAATAAGCACGACTAATGAGTTCTTAACAAATACACAGTAGGTTCTTTTTAGTAGTCCCTCCGACGCAAAGCCACACAAAAGTCGTATGGCGGTTTCACGACCAACTTTGAGTGTGACCCCACAAAGCTGTGGAACGTCATTTAAATGCACACGTTTCATTGGCTCTGAATGCTTCAGGGAAGTAGAAAAAGAACGGGCCAATTACGTCGCTTTTTGAGGCGACGCAGCCTCTCGAAGTCCTGAGTGTAACTGTGTGGGGGATCCGCGTTTCTTTTACGATCTCCTTTCACATTTTTTCCATTATGAATTCAAAACAGTTTTTTCACTTACCCATACATAATTCTAATATTGAATTTTTTTTTTAATTTTTCAATTTTTACCTCTCATGCTCACTGACAAATACACTTGTAGGTGCCANNNNTTGATGCGGGTGAAAACTCGGACCAAAGCTGGTATCCCTATAAGAAGCTGAAATCTACTTTACCAACGATTCTCAGACCTAATGTATATACCTAGGTACAAAGACAATTTCATAATAATCAGGTTATCCTATTAATATTAAAAATGCGAAAGTTTGTGTGTTAGTTTGGTTGTTCGTTTGTTTGTTTGTTTGTTTATTTGTTACTCCTTCACGCAAAAACTGCTGAACCGATTTTCATGAAATTTGGCACACATATAGAGAGTAACTTGTATTAACACATAGGATATCCCGAAAAAATGTTTCTATGGGACGCCATAGGATGATTTTACACGGGATCGAAATTTACACTGGTGAAACCGCGGGCGCATCTAGTAATTTTATAATCCGGGCGTTTGAAGGAGTTCAGCCACAAAGACCGTCTCACGAGATTTTTATACATAAGATTTCTATTCAATATTATTGACTTATACAAATATTCTAAACAAATTATTTTCCATTGAAATACTTGCTCTCATTTACTTATAATAATTTCATAACATTTCAACACTCGCACAAATATTGTAACGAAGTCAAACATGAAATAAGGCACCTTGAAGGCGTCGTACTCATACCCTGTAAAAGGGGATTAAACAATTTTTCTTAATACCAAAGCTACACAAGTTCTTTTAAAATTTCGAGTAAAAGAGCTCGCAATCCATTGGCCAAGCAACGAGCTAAACGCAAAGCTTTTGCGGTTACCTTTCCGTCTCTATGCCTTCTTTGAGTAGGAATCTTTTATTGAAAATACACCGAGAAATTATTTCTCGAAATTATGGTTGCGGGATTATTTTGATGCATTTTCGTGTTTTAATATTTTATCTTGCAGTTGGTTAGTAAAAATGTGGTTTTATAATACACATCGGATGATGATCAGAAACATAATATACAGGTTTTCGTACCAGCATCGACATAAAATGTGTTACCTTTTTGGGATGGGAAATACATCAGTAACAAAAACTTTTTTCACGCTAAAGTCTAGGCTGTCACGCCAATCAGCGGCTAGACAACTAGGCTTTCTTCAGGTTTTACATGTTGAATGTTTAAATTTGACACTACAGCACACGTTTTGATGGTAATGTAAAACCTTTTTAAAATTTATAGAATTTGGTAACAGGTATAGAAGACACCTATAACATGAATTAAATATTATTTATTATGCACATAACAATTTAAAAGAAACATATTAGGTATACTTATATTAAGTACGAAGGCGGCCTTATTACTTAAATAGTAATTTCTTCCAGGCAACCTTGTGAAGAAAAATATTTATGTTCAAGAAGAGGTAGAGCCAAATTGTAACAAGCTACACATAAATATCTATTTACGTATTTACATACAAGGACGTAAAAAAATCGGCCAAGTGCGAGTCGGACGCGAGGGTTCCGTACCAACTAAAGGGTCTCTGTTACATTTTTTACCATAAAATATAAAAACTTGGTTTTGAAAAACCAACCAACGCTATGAATAGCGTTTGTATAAACGACAAAGTTGTATTTTTTGCGAAACTGTTTTATTGTATATATTGCATTCAGTATATGTAATAACGATATCTCGCTCAAACTAATTTTCTTTGAAAGTTTATTGAGATATAGCATATATATTTTTAGATTTCTCACTCTCTTATTTTATCTTAATACTTGATTTTGACGAAAAATGGTTTCGTTATAAAATTTATTATAAAAAAAATATTTATTTTATTTTATTTATTATGTTTTATAAAAAAAGTTCTATGTATGGAGTGCCCCCTTTATTTTTTAATTTATTCATTTTTATTTAAAATTTGAATAGAGGTTCACAGAACAGGTTCAACTTACAAAACGACTGCCCAATAGTTTCGGAAAAAAATGGCTGTAACATACTGACGGACGGACGGACGGACTGACAGACAGAAATGACGAATCTATAAGGGTTCCTTTATTTCCCATTTAGCTACGGAACCCTAAAAATATCCTTTTTTTTTCAAATTAGAAAAAAAATTAAATTTCTATTGACTTATATGTATTATTTGCTGCAATTTACCACCCGGAACGATTATAGACAGGTATTTAATGCGATTTAATGGTTTAATACTACCGTAGCTTAGCGCGAAATTCAAACAAAGTAGTTTTTTATTGTTTGGTTGAAGTAATATAATAAGCTAAAGTTACGAGTTTATAATTTGCGCAAAGAAAGTATAGCTTTACAATTTATCATTAGTTTGTTTCTCTAAAATCAGTCTAATTTGAATACACGGTGTCAACTCCTAAAAAGACTCTCGATTTTAATTGATATAATTTTATTTTGCTGATTAAAAAAATGAAAATGTACAAACGAGCAATAAAACACAATAATCATAAAAAATTAAATATTTATTTTTATAACACTATTTAATCTTATGAAGAGGGCCATTTTTATCACATTTGAGAACTATCAGTCCTTGTAAAATTGTTTATATAAATGATATTCTTTCTAGCTCATGACCCGTGTCGGCCACTTTTTAGCTGCCGCGCGTGAGCTGCTCCCCTCCGTTAGAGGTGAGGAGAGGAGGACACCCGCTGTCCTCGGCCAAGATAATAATAGTATAACCTATTAATCGCAATAGTCCGGTTTGGCTTCTCCCAGTAGTCTGGGAAAGAAGGGGGGGTCTGCCCCCCCATCGACCATAAATACAGAGGCTTGAGCTCCCCAGTGTGCTCGCCTCTCATATCGATGAAGCTGCACTGACCTTCTGTCTTAGCATAGTTCTACTTAAAAAAAAAAAAAATATCTGTAGGTATATTAAAATGTAAGTGTTAGATAGTGACTATCATACTATTGCGTCTATGTGTGTCGTCTGTGTGTACGTGGAGCTTAATTCTGAATTTCAGTTATTGTTTCAGGAGGCTCCGTCCTTTTTTTTAACGTCGTTGTTTACATTATAATAAAACTGTAGAAGACGTCATTTTGTCTGTGTCTTTTGCGGCTGTCACGTATGAACTTCTAGACGAATTTTGATGAAACTTTTATTGTTATATAGGTATATGTGATCATAATTTCGAATGCCATAAATAAACCTTATCGCCATATTTTGTTACCTTTTTTTTTGTTTTTATTGCTTTTTAGTAACAGTAGACTATGTAGTTCAATCACACATATTCCTGTGTAGATTTCTGGCAATGCAGTAAAATTTATGCGATTGTCAAGAGTCTGGTAGAGTATTTTTAGGCATTGAAGTATCATCGCATGCGTGATCTCCGATTGTGAAGACGTAAATGGACGTTGATAATAATAGGCTCCGATTGCATTACCTGCGTATTCTTATTTTTATACTGACTCTTTTGACTGCTTTGTGGCCTAGTGGTGATGCCAAAACTTATTATTGGGATTTTTCTATTTTTAATCGACAACAGTCCGGAGTCAAGAAGCTAGCGGTGTTACACCTTCTTTTCTCGGAGAGCATGTTAAGCCGTCGGTCCGGCGCGGGCGCCTAATGTCTCTCCGGTCGGTCTGCCGGTGAATAGGAGAATTAGGGAAAAGACAGTGCACATACCTATATCCGCGCAAACACTTCTGTCCCCATGGAGATGGGCCGCCGTTGCCCGAATTTGTCTAAGCTAAGTAAAGAGTATCTGAAAATGAAGAAAGTGAAATACAAAGAGCCACAAGTTTGAGATTTCTGGTGACTCAACTAACTCCAAATGCAGATGGATCACTGACCTACTTCCTCCTCAAAGCTCAAGCAGTGGCCATGGGTAATTAATTATTTCTTTTCTTTCTCTTGCCAATAAGCAAGTCTATTATGAAGTAGTGACGGTAGGTATTGCAGCCGTACTGACTGCACGACACGCCCGGAGAGGTGTTGCTCATATGATACCTGATTACCTACTGTCTTAAAGTAACAGACTTACGGAAGGGAAGTTAAGTATGACAACACGTCTGCTGGACAGTTATAAGGATATTTATGGGCGTCGGTGTTAATCGAAAGGCTAATGCTTTGAAAATGTGAAAGTAGGCCCGCCTGTGGAAGATAAGAGCCGAAAATACTATAAAATTTTCCTACTTTTTGTACTATTTACCGCACTATTCCTACCTACCTATTTAGGGATTTAATTCTATAAAATTCTTTCTGACTTTGGTTAGCAATACAAACTTTATTTTTTAAGCTTCCGAACATACTTATGGACATGGAGATCATGGACACCAAGACGTATAGGACGAAGAAGATTCTCATGCCATAAAATAGAAAAAAAAACATTCAGCGATATTTCTTTTTTAAATTGTTTCCCCTATTTGGCCTCGAGACAGACCCCTGAGTGCGCCCCTGTGCCGCCTCTGAAAGAGCTCAGTCTCATACCAAGCATCCAATTGCATAGTGGTAATCATTATAATAATTATGATTTGCAAGTCGTTCAAGTATTGTCAGAGATTACGCAGGATCATTTTATAACCTGAATGGAAGATTTATGAGCTGTTGACTAATTATCAATCTTTAATTAGTTAGGTTTTACGAACTATTTCGAGTGTTTCAAGTGTGCGCAGTCACAACTACATTGGAGTGCTTCGAGGCTTGCTTGAAACAAACAACAAACAAACTTTGAAAGCCTTACTTAGAACTTAGAACCAGTCTTTAGAAAAATATCATCATCAAATGGAGAAATAAAAATATTGAAAACGAAAATGAAAAAAGTTTTTATTCGAAATAGAATTACAGGAGTTACTTTTTGAACGTCAACAATTAAATCTACCACCGGTTCAACCCTAGCCCTGTCCTGAGAAGAATCGGCGGAACAAACTCAGCGGGTCTCATGTTGTGATGAGATGTAAAATTAAAAAATTTTATTATGCTACTTCCGCATGTAGCAATCCAATGCATGCGATTTACTCTTAAAGGGTAAAAAAGACAGCGCAAATTTTCCAGCTATACAATCACCTCTAGATAAAATTTGATTAATGGCAGATGAACCATTCAAGCTTCCAGCGCATGGGCTCGCAGGTTGTAATAGGTCAGGCCGTATTACCGGCTCTCATCACATCACGGCTCGTTCGTTAGCCGGCCGTCAATACGGCTCGGTCCACCCGCTATAAATTCCGTATTGAGCGGACACACAACAAAGCGCGTTTTGTCTTGCAAATGAAAACGCGCACATTTCGCGGTATTGTGCGCGGCTGTTTCGGCGCCCGCCATTATTAACGGCGTACATGAAAGACAAAAGGTTCGTCTGCAGCACTGAGGCTGGCCTAGATAGCAGATTATTGTACTAACACAATAGAAACGTTAATTCCCCGACTCCGCCATTATTTTGTTGTTACCAAGTTTATCGCGTCAATCGATTCGTCCGCGATCGGCTTTTGTTTTGACCGCTCCACCGTCCCCGAATAGTGGATGTATTGTATTTATAGCTGCAAAATTAAAAAGCATATTTTTTCGTTTACATATTATAGCTTATGTATTTATAATATAAATTTTATAATAAATCGAATTGTATCTAACTTTAGTTTAAAATTGAATGTGAATTAATTTTAATTCTGTATGTACTCAAAATAGAACTCAAAATAACTACACAATGAATGCCACAAAACTATGTTGTTATCTTAATTTTAAAATAATAAAAAAAAAATTAATAAATATCCAAACTAACTACATACATTACAGTACAATTTGTCACATGTTGCACTCAAAAAATTACAACAAATTGGTTTGCAGATTTGACCATAAAGTTTTTTTGATTTAATTAATTAGTGGCATGCTGCATTGTAAGCTAATGTGGCCGCCACGACCGAGAGGGCACCTTTCTCTCGCTCACCTTACACCACCTTAAGAATGTTATCTATGTCACGTTTGGTGCTGTTTATGAGTGTGTGGCCCATTGGGGGATGGGAAGGAGGGCAATGCAATTGCATATGCGTTAATGAGGATCGATTGTCACGAAAAAGCAGCATAAAAAAATATTTTACAATTTATGGGTAAAATCTAAAATTACAAAAACTAGTGCTACAGTCAAGTATCCAAAGCGCATACAAACATTTTAATCAAATAATGAACAAAAGATACCGACGAAATATTCAAACGTTTTAAAAACACATCATGTGTATAAGAATATTGTGGACTAATATTTTTATTGAGAAATACGAAAAATACGTCCATAAAAATACCTATTGATAATATACAGCAAAGAAATAACCAGTTAAGCACGTAATCCAAAATAACATAACATGAGAATATTTAACATATTTATTTAATTTAATTATGATAATGCAGAATCAAACAATAAATATTTTAATGCAATATTAATAAAACTTACTTACCTCATTAAATCTGCATCGTCAAACTGTTTCGATGTTTTCCGTTTCATCACAAAAACCACAGATTCACAAACACATTCCACATTCAAAAAATTTGTAATCACGTAAACATCACAGATCCAAGGAGTAAATGTTTGGCGGGAAATCGAGACGAAAAAGTTCCAACTGGCAAAGGAGTATTCAGTGTGCCAGCCAAGCGAACACACCATGTGAAAAACGGCGGCAGACTGCTTCGAGCCGGCCGGCTTGTGACGTATATGTTTTCCCGCGCCGAATCCTTGCGCACCACACACAAATACCCTTTTTGACTCCACCATTCTTATTTTCACACTATAGGAGGGTCCTTGAATAATATCTAATATTCAAATTGACAAATTCATTATATCAGTTGGATTTCAGCTTACTGTCGACTCCTCTCATTTAGGTACTATTGAAATATTATACCAACATTGAGGTAAGACTTTGATGATAGGCACCTTATAAGGAATTCACAGGGTGGAAGATTTTAAGATTGGAATAGATATCGTATAAGATCTTTTCAATAAATCTCTACCTTCAACTCAATTTAATACAAAAACTAACAATAATTAGGTAATTGATCCGCCGTAATTTTTTTTTAATGTAATATACATTTTTATATATTCTTATATTATATTCTTTTAACTGTGCTCCTAGGCTCAATAGAATGAAAAGAAAAACGATAGAGCCAATCAATGTCCAAAAATATCTGATAGTATTCCCAACACAACAAAGGTGTTTTCAAAAGAAAAGACAGTAGAAGCTGATATAATGTACGAACGTTGGGTAATATGTCGGATGACAATGGTGCGAATGCGGCACAAAGCGTCCCGTCGTATTGTGTCAGCCCGCACAATACACCTTGCATGTACAAACACAACTAATTTACTTTTGTATTCAATAAAAAATTGACGCACCATTAACAATTCTATACAATTCTAATAGGACCGTGCCGTATCCTGTATATTCTACGTTTTACTTTTTGAATAATAAACAATATTTTTATGTTTAATAAGGATAGGCACAACGCGCTGCGCCGCTACAGTGTGAGCTTTAAGTTTATTTCGTATACATAAATCAATGTGCTATTTGGCTGTAGGTACATTTATTTGCAGACTTGAAACTTTTAAAAATTGTATGCAGGCAATGTCTGCATTGTTTTTGCTGCTGCACGTGTTTATTCCACGGGCTTGGCCCACCACTCTCCCACCGCTACCCCTACGTCGCCAGGATCAACAGCGGCAACCATAACTACCTTTAGATATGATCTCAGGGAGCCTGAGGGAAAAGCTAAAACTGTCTTAGTAGTTGGGACACGCAACGAATTTAATCAGAAGAAAAAAAAGAGGAGTAGGAAGAAATCCCCAGTCAAAGCTGGGAACAGTACTAGATTACAATGACATACAAACCAAGAAAAGAAAGGGCAGCTAGGTGAAGCCCAACTACACCACGGATATATTAAATTATTATAGAAATTACTGGATGATATTATTATATAATACACTTACATGATAGTATTTAATTTGATGTCATTTAAGATGTCACGACGGAGTTGCATTTTGCCACTGCACATGTTCAGTCATCATCACGTAGATTCCCAAATGCAGTGCTGGACCTCCAATGACGTTTCGGTGTTTGTAATTCAAGGTGTCAGAAAAAATCCATCAAAATAAATCTTATATGACGTATGCTGCACAAACTTATGACAATGGTATGTATACATATTGTGTGTGAGAAAGAAGCGTATAAAAATTTAATATTCATTTTATATCATTAAATACCAGTGCGAAATCCGAACAGACAAAAAATTTGATGAGATTCCTAACAGGTAGAGCTGTTATTGCTGTAGAGTTGCGGTGACGAGGGCTAACTTTTTTTAATGTAGGACTTTTGTAACTATTGAGTTTTTAAAGTGTTAAAATGTTAAAAGTGCCCACTTATTATACATAATATACAATAAATATTTACGTTTATAAGTTTTAATCTTAATTATATTGGACTACTGCAGTATATATTTACTTTTTTATAATTTCTTTTTCGTAACGTACATAAATGCGTTTACGAGCGGGCAAAGCAATAGTTTAGGATTGTTTTTATAGTTTAAGGGCCAAACGAGCTGTCGGAGCCTTTTGATGTCCATGGACATCCGCATGAATATTACGTAGATATGTAGCCCTCTTTTACTTCAAACTACCCTCCAATGGGACACCGACTGCTTACAAAACAAACGAAATGCGACAGCACATCTGTCACTTCACGGCGGTAACACGTGAGCGAGAGGTACTTTCCCGATCGTAGAAGCTCAATTCCGCTGCAATACAAATAACAGTTATAGTGTGTAGGACTATCGACGCTCAGCTGTGTTGCGTATGCCAACGAAGCCTTAGCTGAGGTGCTCTAAAGCAAAACCTCGACTCGACGACGGCTAGGCAGTCCACCGAGAGCCCTACACCACCTCCACAGAGCTCCTGCACCATAGTGTACCTTGACCTTGACTATCTGCCAGTGAAATTTCGATACAGAACATATTATATGAGGTTACTATCCTCGCCTTTGGTCCCCTATTTTTTATACGCTCTTCATATAAGAGGTAGAGAGCAGCCCAAGCACGTTCAATTGCCTACACCCACTGTATCGGGTTGAGCCCATCCGCCATAAGGCTTGAACCATGGTCTCTCATCTCTCCCAATGGAATATCAATATTTTAATTAACTTGTTTATATTTATTGCTCTATGTTTTTTTGTGACCATTCAATATCAAATTGAAGTTATATAACATACATAGATATAGATAGATAACATACTAAGCAATTTGTAAGAAAATCAACAATTTGGGTGTTTTGCTAGTGAAATCTATTAGCCAGGTTAGGTCAGCATGTGTTCTTATACACATAATTCTGTTAGGTATATCTCTATATATAAGCCTAGTGTCACAATGTTAGTTACCGTTCTCCTCCGAAACAGTAAAGGTGCATGTATGCCGAATTGAGCCGGCACGATCGGGGAGGTACCTCTCGCTTACACGAGACTGGCGTAAAGTGACAGCTGCGCTGTCGCGTTTCGTGCGGTGTGTAAGTAAGTGGCAGGGCGTCCCCCCCC
>LUGF01019992.1:470816-486150 GCA_001625245.1 Calycopis cecrops
TTACAAACTTGCAGTTCTATTTGCAATAGATTAATAGGCATAGATAGATACCTAGGTATATGAGACAACGAGAGGGGGAGGATATGAGGTGAGATAGGGTGTTTTCAGCCCATGAAAATGAACAACATTCCCATAAGAGATGTTGATATATGAAAAATATTTTTTCTTGATTTGATTGATTTCTACTTACATAAAGAATGGAATGAATGAACGACTCCCTCGTATTATGTCCAAAGATAATTTATAAATGGTCGAGAAAATGTACCTAAAAAATGTAAAATGTTGCGAGATCCACATAATACCAAGTCGATTAATTTATTTATTTAAAATAATAAATATTTTTAATATTGAAATGATAATAACTTATGTATTAACTTAAGACTGAAGATTTCTTAAGTAGGGACTAAATAAATTAACCGACTCTATATTACTTGGATCTCAAAACTTTTTATGGTAGAAAATCTGAGCTGCTAGACTTGGTTTTTTTTACATAATGTTTTTGATGGCATATTATATGCTACTAGTGCTAAACTTAGCATATATGGTTACTTAAATTTACTAACTATGTACACTAATACCTCGACTTACACTATCCCGCCAAATCCGCAATCACGCAATATTCAACTATCATTTCTTCAACTCATAAAACTACATAGTTAAATATTTTAAAGCTTGCTTCATCTAAATAGCTTTGTCTTCTATAATCGAAGTTTGCCATAAAAAAATTTGATCCCAATTAAAAAGTTATTATTTTGTAAATACAGTAATTATACCCCGACTTACGTGGCTAAGGCGGCTGCGCAACTTCAACTTCAATACCCCGCACCACCACACAAGTTCTTAAAGGCTATATCTCTTTCAGAATGTGAAAAATGGAGAGCTCATTATTGGGGCTGTTATCAACAGAACTGCTGCAGGAATGATGCTGAAAGTATTGTGTATTGCCGGACCTACATCTAGATATGTTGCCGATATCAATGTTAAGGTATAAATTTGTATAACCTACTGAAAACTAGCTGTCACGACAGACGTCCTATGCAGGATTTGTTGTCATGGTAACATGTAATGTTACACGATAATACTTGCAAACATTGGACCTTGACTCTAAAAATTTTGATTTTACATCTTGTTTTTAATTATTTCTGCATAGCTTTTATACATTTTATGATATACTAGCTGTACCGTGCATACGTCGCTTCGCCACCAACAGATGCTTCAGCATGTACTATCATAGCAATATATAAAATTCATTGGAATGATAGTGGCACCATCTGTCGAAAATTGGTTGTACCACTTAGAAACCTTCATGGGCGCATACAGAACAACCTTACTAAAGATCATCACATTCTCAAATGCATTATGCATTACGATTCTAAAAAGGACATACAGACAAACTTTCATTTTAATATATATAGATAATACATTCATGTATGTGAAACAATGGAAAGACACATACAAAATTTCAACAAAATCGGTCAATGTTTAGTAGTTGACATACCGATCGCAGCGCCACATACCGGATCCAATTGTATTTTTTAAACATCCAGGAAACCATTGATATACCCATATAAAATTTTAACCAAATCTGTTTAGCCATTTAGATGTTTACCCCTTTTACCATGGGAATGAAGCATTTTCCTGTGGTACAAGATAGCCTATGTTAATCTGTGATAATGTAGGACTCAAATGGTGAGAGATTTTTTGAAATCGGTCCTTCGGTACTTTCGGGGCCTAGTCGTTATATACAAGCACAAACAAATCTTTCCTTTTTATAATATTAATATAGACAATCAAATTGTCACCCTACCAGAATGAACATAAAAATAGTACAGTCATTCTAAATATATGAATTTACATACCCCTAATGTTTATAAGGGTTTTATTTTTATATAAATAGACCTTGTAGTAGTACTAATAGTATTTGAAATAATAGCTGCTATGATTGTGTCATGTCATTTACCATTGTGCTTATAATATTATTAACAAAATCACCTCTTTTTTTTTCAACAGGCATTCTTACCAGTGGCAAATATTATACCAGCTGTGGACAAGAAAAATGTATCAAGAAACTACCTGATGAATGACACAGTATGCTGTGAAGTTATTGAAGTTATCCCAGATACTGACAAAATGGTGTGCGGCATGAAGGGTGTCACACGAGGACCAGACGACCCGCCTCCAAAACCACCTCTAGGACTCCTGAGCACTGATGACTTTCCTCTAGTCTACAAGTATGTAAAAACACATATCACAACAATTAAACCACAGAATTTCTACACTTTTACAGGTTGTGTAAAACACATTTCTGTAACACACTGTCAATTATTATTTTTTCATATTATTTTAATATTTATGGTGCTATTGGAAACTAAATGAAAATGAAGTATTTAAGGGAAGATTGTATGAAGATGCTATGAATACTGAAGTAAATGAAACGATGGACTTATTTACGAATTTATTTAAGAAATGGATCTCAAAATCATAGGCAGACTGGCAAGAAAAAGAACAAGTAAATTCCATCAAGGAAATGAGAAATCCAACAGGAATTGTTTTATTGTGGCTTATACACATATATTTTGAGATTGTGGATAAATGTTTTCACTGCTTTCTGATCACTTTTCAGTACAAATTATACACACATCACCTACTTTGTGAAAGTTTGCACAGTATTGTTTGAACTGAATAAAAATCAGTTGGACTGTTCATGGATGATGTTGTTAAAACTATATTTGGATGCATATGTAGTTTTATGTGAGGATGTTTTTCTAATTTTGTCCATCTCTATTGTTTTGCTGTTTATACAAAGGTCAGTACAAATCTTTAGGGTCAATCCATTCTGATGTCTCAGATCATATATATCTGTATTAAAACTTATATTTAATATTCCAGCAATATTCAAAACCTTGATTGGATTTTAATGTAAACGAACATTTGTACGGATGTTGGCGTAATTTATTTGTTAAAAAAACTGGACTAGCTACCGGGCACTCTGTTTAGCTGATATAAGGCTCCTAGATGACAATAGTTTACCAAAGTTGCAGTGGTTCATATAAACCTATGTTGGACTCCTTGCTGCGGACACAACTTGTTCTGTTACTTTAGGGTGTTTTTTTCTAGGTTAGCAACAACCCCCCAGGATTTGTTTGTAACAACTACAATTAAATTGACGTAGCTGAGACTCTTGGTAATATAATAATGACATTGTTGAAGCCGCATCAAATAATATATAATATGATGTTCTATTTGTGTATGAAAGAAATAAAATACAAGTTATATAAAATTTTTTGAACAGCTCCAATGGAAAAGGTGAGGATGAGTCTGTGTGACATTAAGACAACCTGTTTTATTAGGAATCTAATTTTAACAAAAAAATCAGTAAAATATTTTGACTCTGACACAGTCATATAAAATGGAATCATTACGTCAAATTCAAAGGATTAATTACAATTTTACTAAATTTTCTTTCTCCTAATGATTATTTTTCCTCACAGGAAAACTATGGAAATGAAAGGAGAAAGTTATGAAGCAATACTGGAGAAGAGCCCAGGCTTCAATAACCCAAACTGCATCCAATACCTCTCTGAGCTCCTTGGTATTGCCAACATGCACTGCACAAACTTCCCATCTCTGAGGTATGTTATGAAATTTGGTACACAATAGAGAGTAACTTGGATTAACACATACAAGTTTTTATCCCGAAAAAATGTTCCTATGGGATGCCATGGGATGATTTTCTATTTTCCACGGGATTGAAATTTACGCGGGTGAAACCGCGGGGCGCAGCCAGTTAAACATAAAATAGATTACTTTCATATCATGCTTTTTATACAAGGTTGATAAAACCGAGAGGCTTTAAATGAAACAACTTATTTATATATCATTTCCAGGCTACACAACGAAAATCAGGTCAATTGGAGCAATAGTTTAGCCACAGGATTTTTTTTAATTTTTTTTGTCACTTGATACACGCTGTATCCTCGCATCTTCAGCTGATCGCGAGTATGGGCGGCCGGGGTCATTCAGCCCGTGCGAGATTACCACTCGCTGTAGCCACCCGGTACAGAGCACGATTACATTTTTTCGCTATTTAACTTCTTGAAAAAAAGTATTTTGGTATACTTGTCGGAAACTTTTTTAAATTGTTTTGGATTAACTGTAGGCACTCATAGTCTATGTGGTTTAATTTAACGCCTCTCGCTTTTATCAACCTAGTTAAAATTTTATTCTGCTTTAGAAATTACTTCATGTTGTGAGTTTTTATTTTAATAATTTTTTAATAGTAATTTATAGTCGTTTAAATATTCATTCCAATTCTTTTTATTGCCAGGGGTGGATTTTTCCAGTCGGAATATGCAGATGAACTACGTCAAGCACAAGCCAGTAAATGGGCATTCAGGTCTGTTGCAGAAGGAATAGAACATTTTAAAGCAGGACGCCATTCCGAGGCATTCCAATGTTTAAATAAAGCTCTTAGTATTGATCCAAGAAATGTAGAGGGACTAGTTGCAAGAGGCGCATTATATGCAAATAGTGGAACATTCAAGAAAGCCATAGAAGATTTTGAAACATCCTTAAAACTCAATCCCAATCATGCAAATGCAAGGAAGTATTTAGGTGAAACATTGGTGGCACTAGGACGCAGTTATGAGGACGAAAATAAAATCACAGAAGCTCAGAAAGCATACGAAGACTGTTTGGCTATTATACCATTGCATGAGGAAGCACAGAACTCATTGAACTTCCTTAAGAGCAAAACATCTACTACTAAACCATTGGTGGAACCCACTGAATTGCTGCTACCTGGTTTAACGGGAGCTAAATCATTTGAAATGAAAGAAACTCTGAAGCAGCTTTTGAATTTAACAGAAAAGAAAGACAAAAAGAAGAAGAAAAAACGAGGAAAAGGAAAAAAGAAAAGGTCTAGCAGTTCATCCTCATCTTCTAGTGACTCGTCGAGTTCCAGTTCGTCAACTGAGTCCTCATCTTCTTCATCGGAATCTAGTGGTAAAACATATCAAAATAATACATACTATCTACTTTGCAGTACTTGTAGACTACCATGTGTGTATATGCTACACTATGTTTGCAATAAAACCACACGATTTTGAGTGATAGCATAGGTATGCTAATACAAAGGATGTTTTATGTACCACTCATTTCAAAAACATGACGCGACTTTTATACTTACGAAGCGTTATCAAAATTGCATTTAATCAATATTTTTAATTACTAATAAATAATTAATTTGCTTAGATTCAGAAGGGCCCTCGCGTAAGAAGAAGCGTCGCTCGCAATCGAACAACAAGCGGCAGCGGTCGCTGTCGCCGCTGAGCAAGCGCATGGCTCAGCTGGGAGAGGACGCGTCGCGCACGCACAACTCACAGTTCAACCACCCGTACGGGTACCAGCCGCCGCCGCCCGACGAGCAGCCGCCGCATGCCGCGCACCCGCCGCCGCGCTCGCAGGCCGACATCGACTATGAACTTAAGGTACTGCTTGCATTAACCTCTTGCAGCAAGCTACATTGTCGCACGCGCGGCGCTCGACAATGGCGTTTGCTACAGGTACAGTGTACATAATACATATCAATATGCTAAAGATCACTGCACACATCAACTCGAAAAGAGATCGTAACCGTATCACCTCGAGCCGTTCTTTGTATGAGACTATGGAGTTTCATAACAACGCAAACTAATGGGAAACGTAACGTATTCGCCTCGCCTTAAAAAGCGAAGGCGATATAGTTACTTTCCTTTGTGAGTTGATATGTGTACGGTGACCATTACAAGATATTGACTACCGCAGTACAACTTGTTTAACTTGTCATTGTCATACGCACACACATCACATTCATGTACATATTATGTTATAAGATAAGAATAATTAAGATTGCTAATCTATTGTATTAGGTTTGCGTATTAAAATAGATTTAGATGTATAAATTAATTATAAAAATGAAAAATATTCAAGTACAGTCTAATTGACGACGCGTTATACGTGATATAACTTGCCTTGTGGTCTAGTGGTAAGCATGTTTAACCACAGAAACGAGATCTCCGGTTCCTTTTCGATTTGGACCTAACAAAGCTATTATAATCTGAGATATACTCTAAGAACACGTCAGGCCGTCTTCAGTTCGCTTTATTCTCTCGCCTCTCCGGCCGTGTCTGATTGGTGTTCCATTGGAATGATGGAGAAGAAAAAGAGGAATGATGCTAATAGCATATTACATTATAACGTCATTAATTAACAATGTGCTAGCCGTTACAATTATAATAAATTAAATAATATTAAAAAATTCAAAATTTTACTAATAGTACTACGACCCTGGTTATAATAATCCTTACCTGGCGTTAATGTCATCATTTCGGCGATTTCCGAAACTAAAATCATTACACTAAAACTTTAGTCTGATCTAGACATCAAAATTGACCAACACATAGTTCCTGGCATTAAACAAATCAGGTAGTTCTTAATATTCCTAGTATTATGTTTCATATTTATGAATTAACTTAGTATTTAATATTCTAATAAAATCACAAACAGGTGCGCAAGTTTATTGAAATGACCAAAGAAGATTCTGATTATGAGGAGAAAGTGCGCAGCTTCTTAGAAGAAACTGCTCAATACAAGCGCAATCGGAAAATGCAAGAACTTGGTCAACAGACACAGCCCGGTGGAGAACATGATAAGAAGAAAAAGAAGAAGAAGGATAAGTAAGTAAAGAAATTTCTTCCGACCTTTAGAATAACTAGTACTTAATACTTTGACAGTGATGTAGCCTATTTTACAGATAGATAGTTAATAAACATAATATCACTAATGATTTAAATATTATGTAACAGGAAAAAGAAGAAAGAGTCAAAACGAAAGCGTAAGGAGCAAGAGAGAGAAGAAAAAAGGAAAGCTAAGCTATCTCGCATGTCCAATAATTCTGACTACAATTTACGTGACATAGAAAACATTGGTGACAAGAAATTAAGGGATGCTATCAGGTATTTTCAAATATTTTTCTAAATGATTAATTATTCGATAAATGTATAAAGGTAATAACAATATATCTTTTTATCTAATAGGAAAGAACTTAAAGGAAAATCAAAACGTGACCTCAGCTCTGACGGCGAGTATGACAGAAAACATGACAAAAGGTAAATTATAATTTATTATATTTCTAATATCGAGGCGACAAGACCTCACTCATACAGAAAGAAATGTCAGTCTTACAAGAAATGGAATTATAAAATGCATCTTAACATAATACAATTATTATCATTCATACTGCTAATAATATAAAGGAGGGCAAACAAGTAGTTAGAATCATTTTCATGACACTCATAGACATTTGCGATGCACAGTTGTCACTTTACTCCTGTCTCGTGTAAGCTAGAGGTACCTCCCCAGACGAGCCGGTCCTATTCTGTTACATGCATGCAGTGCGGCACTACCTCTTACCTATTCCATGTATCCTACTAAATAACCGTCAGTCTATCTATCAAAGAAGTCATGACTCATGATTGCTCGTGTTGGCAGGGCGTTGGACGAGATGCACGGGCTAGAAGAGCTACAGTCGAAGCTGAGCGCATACCACGTGATGGTCGAGAAGGAGGTGATGAAGAGGGACGGACGCTCGCTCAGCCCCGCCGACCAGGCGCCGCCGCCACCCCTCGAGAAGCCCAAGTGGAAGATGTCCATGAGCGCTGTCAAAGAGCCGTGAGTACTTGGTTGCTTATGCAAGAGTTCTCACCTAGTGTCCAAAGGCATCATAATGTATACATGCGCCACCTCCAAAAAAAATGTGTTAGCTAGAATTGTACTTGGTTAATTATGCAAGAGTTCTCAACTAGTGTCTAAAGTTATAATGAACAATAATACAAATAATACATGCGCCGCTTCTACTTCCTACTCCTCCTACTTTTTTCTGATAAAATTTTGCGAGTCTCAAGACAGATTTAGCTTTTCCATCGGGCTCCCTGCGATCATATCAAAGGGGCAACTGTGGTTGCCGCTGTCAATCCTGGCGACACAGGAGTAGCAGCGGTGGGAACGAGTGGTGGGCCAAAGCCCGTTTAAAAAAAAAAAATTACATGCGCCGCTTCCAAACTTTGTGTTAGCTAGAATTACATGATTACTAAATTACATCACATACAAAATACTATTATTACGTAAACTTAAGCTTTGATTTTGTATTTTTTTTTACTTCACTACTACTATAGAAGAATTATAAACTGACTGACTTAACATTCTAATATTTTTAACAGTGTCAAAAAGAAGGAAACACCGGTTCCTAAAGGATATAAAGAGCGATATGCATTTGAAGACAGTTCTGACGATTCTCAAGAGCATACAAAGGTATGTAGAATTTTATGATAAATATTTTAGTAAAGTACGCAAGAATTAAACATGCAGTGGAGAGCTAATCATCACGAAAATAGGCAAATGAAGTACTAATAATGTTTAAAGCGCCGCTTTTGTGAAGACGAAGAGTGGCGACCAATGACCAGGTAGGAGCATTATTTTCCTGCAGTAGCCGTGTTCGATGCTGGTGGCGGGGGATTGTTCTTGGCGTACATTGATAGAGAGCTATGTCCAGCAGTGGACTAACCGAGCTTGATGATGAATTTTATGTGACACTAGAACCTTCTGTTTTTAATAAACTTAAAACGTAATTTTTAGTTTGTTAAAAACAGAACAGGTTTTTACTGATACGTGTTGAGATATATAATAGTATTTTGTTTAACTAACAGCGCTCGCGCTCGCCGGCTAGTGGGGACAAAAACGTGTCAGTACGGCGCGCCATGGCCATGAAGGAGCCACCGCCACTGCCGTCCGCGCCGCCGCCCGCCAAGAGCCGCGAACCCGACCCGCCCGGCATCGAACCACCCCATCCGGTAAACTTCCCCAACATCCATCCTGTACTGATGATCTGCAATATGTACACCTAAAATAATACTCATTAATCTGCGAAATAATCAAAGTAGATATCATTAAAAAAAACTTATTTCTACTTTTGACAGGGCCTATAAACAAGTAATTTTTAGAATTTTCGACTGAAAATCCTAATGTCGTTTTACGCGCGTTATGCTAAAGCTTTAAACTGGTACACATATTCAAAGCAAAACTTATAATATAAAACGTTTGCAGGTTTTTTCAAATACCATGAATTATTGCTGGCAACCTACTATTAATATAGTCTATTTCTCTAATAATTAATCCAATAACATTATTTCCATTTTCAGCCTGTACGTAAAGGAAACATAGTTCTCGATAAATTCGGTTCATTCCGTTTGGCACAAGAGGGAGAAACACCAGTGTCGGTAGGCGACGGTCGGCCAGAACAATTTGTGACCAGGATAAAACCACCATCTCCATCCAGTCGAAGGCCCAGGTCACCACCGTCCCCACGGCGAAGGTCATCTAACTCTTCAGAGGACGATAGACGATCACCTAAACGCTCTCGTAGCAGGTACGTTTTTTTATTCAAATATTCATAATAATAATATTTATATGTCAAGCAATAACAGCCCAAAGCCACCAAGTAGGTCACGTGCGGGACGATCTAGTGAGCATTCTATTATCTGTATAACAAAACCGCAAGAACAACAGGGTATTTGCTAAGATTCGTTACTATAATATAATATATAATATAAATAGCATTTACATACTGTAAATGCTATTTATATAAAAAAACTAAAGCATAACTGCTACATAGGAAACATTTCCAGTACTTATTGCATTTAATTAGAAATTTAGCTTATAACGCTTCATATATACTAGCTTCCGCCCGCAGCATCGACCATGTGGATTTTAAAAATGTAGATTGTTACCACCAATTCTTCGGGATGTTTTTTAATGTATGCGGATGGTCTCATTGTCCGGTCAGGATCTGATGATGGAATTTTAATTCCATTTTTTCAAATTTCAATCCTAATATTTAAAATAAAAAAAAAATACCGTAACGAAATAAACACGTATTTTTTTATTCCTAGCAGAGAGACTGGACATCAATTTTTTAGTCTCTAACTTTTGAAACTATCATAACTCCCATACAAATTTTTACCTCTTTAAAAAAAATCATGAAAAATATATTTTGTATTTACAACAAATACAATCTATCACCTGCCTTTTGAAGGGGTTGAAGCATAGATATCGGAAATAAATCGATGGGCACTGATGTAGCCAATGACGTTTACAACTACATATAAACTTAACTGTTAGCTAACTTATGGTACTTAAATTTGAAGGTGTCAAACGAGTTTCTATGGGAAAATGAAATTGTTGTTTTTACTATATTCCTAGCATTTTTTTCGTAAATACGATATCTTACCACAGATTAATTACCTTAACAGTTGCTTCAATCCCATACAAAAGTGAAAGTACCTATGTTATAGTACAAAACCTTCAAATTCTTGCTGTAGTTCACAGTGAAAAAACTTCTATTATAAAAGGTTTCTATTATCCTGTTTTTATTTATTTCAATTTTTTACTTTAAAAGCGATTTGCTAACATAGACGTTTCACGTGAAAACCAACGACTGTGTGCCTCAGCACAGCCCCACCCAATTTTTCAAACAAGTTAAATAGCGAAAAAATATTATCACGCTATGTACCGAGCGGCTATGCCTCGCACGGGGTCAGTTACCCCGGCGCACAGTGGGAACCGTTCATACAAGAGCATCTCAAAAATGGTTACAACGAAAGTCGGAATCTCTTAGCAATGTTGATATTTTTATGTACTCAAATAGTCAAACTATGAGATTACATAGCATTTTTAGTGTTTTTTTAAATATAAGTTACTTAAATCGGTATTTAAACACGACCGATCGATTACGCTCTGATTTCGTAACACATATTAATGATAATTCAAACCTAGATCCTGCATTATTTTTCATAGCATTTATAAGAGTACATATTATATATTTTTATAATCCTCAAACCCTTCTCTTTTTGAAACTGTGATTTGATTTTTAATTAATAGTTTTAAAATATATATATTTCTTGTTATATCAGGGGCTCTTAATTTTGTCTTTATTTAATTTTCAATTAGAGTTTTCACTGTTGCCGCTGTCTGCCGCCGCACAAATATTTCTAGTTTTAGATACCTTAGTTATCTAACAATAAAAGGCAAATAAAGAAAATTTGCGCAATTCTGCGCTTTTGTTAGTTATATTGAAAAATGTCGCTCAAGGTAGACTTCATTTTTTGCACTTGAAATATACATAATTCTTATTTTTACTATGTCGGCTACATATAGTAATATTGATAAGTACTACCTACTAATGTACTTACCTACTCGTTTACGCTTTAAAAAATAGGATCTTATTTTATTATTTAATTATTTTGATATGTAACGAGCACCTTCTTAGGACTCAATGGACTATCATTGTAGGAGTAACTTTCCTTAATTTTTCTAGATTTTTTTTCCATTTTTGTAATAAATATACGCATATATACTCTAGCTATTGCTTGTAACTTCTTTTAATTTAAAAAATAACCTTATTTTACATCTAAGTTGTTTTAAAGTTTGTTTACTTTGACTTTTCTATTTTGAAGATTTATTATAAATAAAATAAATCATATTAATGGTTGATATATCTTTTATTCCATTTCACATATATCCCTAATTATGTGAAAAAAGTTTCATAACAATGGATTGACAAACAATAAAGTTATCGATTTTTGATATGGAGAACTTCGTTTGGCCCTCTGTGAACAGTGGGAACCTTACATACAAGAGCGTATCGAAAATGCTTATAACGAAAGTCGGAATCTCCTAGCTAAGTTAATATTTTTATGTACTCAAATAGTCAAAGTATGAGATAACATAGCTTTTTTAGTGTTTTTTTAAATATAATTTACTTAAATCGGCATTTAAACACGAACGATCGATTACGTTCTGATTTCGTAACACAAATTAATGATAATTCAAAGCTTGATCCTGCTTTATTTTTAATAACATAATAGTATAATATATTTTTATAGTCCTCAAACCCTTCTCTTTTTGAAACTGTGATTTGATTTTTAATTAATAGTTATAAAATATATATTTCTTGTTATATCGGAGGGTCTTAATTTTGTCTTTATTTAATTTTCAATTAGAGTTTTCACTGTTGCCGCTGTCTGCCGCCGCACAAATATTTCTAGTTTTAGATACCTTAGTTATCTAACAATAAAAGGCAAATAAAGAAAATTTGCGCAATTCTGCGCTTTTGTTAGTTATATCGAAAAATGTCGCTCAAGGTAGACATCGATTTTTTATACTTGAAATATACTCTATTATTTTCATTATGTCGGCTACATAATGATAGTAATGTTTTTTATTTTGGTAAGTACTACCTACTAATGTACTTACATACTCATTCACACTTTAAAAAAATAAGATCTTATTTTATTATTTAATTATTTTTGATATGTAACGAGCACCTTCTTAAGACTCAATGGACTATCATTGTGGGAGTAACTTTTCTGTATTATTCTTTACTTTTTTTTCCATTTTTATAATAATTATACGCATATATACTCTAGTTATTGCTTGTAACTTCTTTTTATTTTAAAAATAAACCTTATTTTACATCTTAGCTGTTTTAAAGTTGTTTAATTTCCCTTTTTCTATTTTAAAGATTTATTATAATTAAAATAATTAATATTTATGGTTGATATATCTTTTATTCTATTTCACATATATGACGACCAGGCTGGCGCAGTGGTACAGGGCCCGGTTAAGCGGAGCATGTTGCGCCAGGGGTCGCGGGTTCGAATCCCGCCTAGGTCATGGATGTTTATCTATGTATTATATGTATTTCTATAATAAAAATCTTAAATATATAAAATTTCTTAAATTTATAAAACATATTAAATATATTTCCGTTGTCTAGTACCCGTAACACAAGTCCTTACGGTACTTAGCACGGGGCTAGACTAACGTGGTGTGTAAAGTCCACAAATATTATTATATTATTATTATTATATTATACATATATCCCTTATTATGTGTAAAAAGTTTCATAACAAATGATTGACAAACAAAAAAGTTATCGATTTTTGATATGGAGAACTCTGTTTGGTCCCACTATGTCTATGGGCGGCCAGGCGGTCGATCAGCTGATGATACAGAGTGTACGAAGGGAGAAAAAACTTTCTAAAAATTCCTGTGTCTAAACTATTGCTCCAATTGATCTTATTTTTGTTGTGTAGCCTGGAAATGATACACTAAATATGTGGTTTCATTTAATGCCTCTCGCTTTTATCAACCTTGTATAATTTAATTAAATTAAATTCATAATACATTATAAAACAATAAACAAGCATTATAATAAAATAAATAATCACGATTGACGCTTTTCCACTTCCTTTTTCTATCAGGAAAACCATTCCCAACGAGTTGATCAAGGCTTTAAAAAGATATTAATTGGTGGCAATACCTATTTCAGATCTCGTCGTCGTAAGAACCGTTCCCGCTCGGAGTCTCGCTCGCGATCGGGCTCGAGCGTGAGCGGATCGGTAGCGTCTCGGCGGCGGCGTTCGGGGTCGCCGCGGTCTCGCTCGCGGTCGCGCTCGGACGCGAGCCGCTCCTACTACACGCGCAGCCGCTCGCGCTCGCGCTCCATGTCACGAGACCGGTGAGTACTTGCTCTAGCGCTATACTACCGTCGCACTCATTGAGTTATTTCACATATGCGAATCTGCAGTCTGAATTTCAGGCGCATTTTTTTTCTCTTAGCATAATTAGATAATTCATGTATGTTTAATATGGCGAATTTAATTGAAATACGTTATGTTTATGGTGTCAGTATGCGGCGCTACAACCGGCGCGGCAACTGGCGCGGGCGGGGCGGCTACGAGCGCGGCACGTACTACCGGCCGCGCTTCCACGCATACAATGGCGGCGGAAACCGCGGGCGTGGTCGCGGCGACTTCAGGCGCGACGACGGGCGGCGGTTCCAGCCCGAGTGGCGCGACAACCGCTCGCGCGGCGGACGGCCTTTCCGCCCGCGCCGGGGAGGCGGCGGACGGGGCAGACCCTTCAGGTAACCTGACATTATAGTGTAGTAACGCGAACCTTGTGATGACTCATAGTATCACAACTCATAAAAACCGAAAGACGATAAAAATATGAAGGACTATAACAGGAGTAAACAAGCAGTTGAACCCTTTGAGGTGATTACGATACGCGTGAAAATTTTAGTGCCAATTAAGTCTTTTAGTATTTTGAAGACTACCATAAACATCTACACAACAAACAAAGTTGAGAAAACGGTTTGTTTTACTTCACTACACTAATCAGGTTAATCTTTTACCAAGTGGTGACAATATTTTTGGCCATTTTCCAACAGCAATGAGCTCTATATAATATGCGCTTGACGCGTCATTTTTTTGTGTATCATAAATTACAAGAAAATCGTTACATTCTTTGCTCTCGTTAAATCAATAAATATATTATAATATTTTATTAAATCCATCCATTTCATGTAAACTTACAGGGGAGGTTTCAGAGACTTCAGAGATAACAGGCGTGGCGGTAGATATTCAAGATCGAGGAGTCCGGATAGGACGGCTCGTCGCTCCAGGTCATATAGCCCAGAAAGGCGGGACAAAGATAGAGACAGGTGAGATTTTCAATATAAGTTTAATGAGCTAGTTAACCATTCATTTAAAAATTATAAAAATGCATTTTTTTTATCTTTTCACAAAATTTTATTTCTTTCACCTTTGTTTCAAATACTAATCAAGTTCTTTCACAAGCCCAAAGGATACGCGAGCGCACCATAACACTCGTACAGGGTAATGGGAATAAAGGGCAATAGATGTAATTTTTGTTTTCGAACTATATACAAGCCGTTATTACAGCTACTCTCGTTATTCCGAACGCGACAGCCACCGCAGTGAAGGCGAATACGAGGAGGAGCGCTACGTCGACCGCAAGGAGTACGACGGCAAGTGGGCGGATGGGAACGAGCCAGAGAGAAACAACCACACCGAGGAGAAGCCACAGGAACCGCCACCCAAAGAGTAAGGTCCCTCAAGGACCCACAGATCACAATGATTAGCTTATGTATAGTTTATTTCAAACTATGTAGGGTGCTTTATGTTTAAGCAATTATTTTTTATGTAAATACAGATTTGAAAATGTGTGTACTAAATTCATAATTATAATTCGGTTTCTATTCTATCCCGGAAGTTACGTGTGGATATCTTATTTTTATTCCACTCTTGACCAAAAATCCATTCCGCAATCTAAGATGTTTCCATATTCGTTTGTGTTAATATGAATAAAGTATTAATAAATTATATATTTTTTTATTTACTACTTGCCCTATTTAATTACAGGATATCAGTTT
>LUGF01020005.1:962-18126 GCA_001625245.1 Calycopis cecrops
TGATTTATTTGATGCGCAAATTTAGTGTGCAATTCAGTATTTTTGTTAGCAATTTTGAATACTTTGATAGAAAAATGTGGATTTACAGTTGTAAGATTAAATACTACCCGTTTTATTTTACTATTCCCTCATTATCCGTTGGTAGTTGAGAATTATGAAAATCCTTTTTTATTGTCTTATTATCAAAAATAATTTGTTGTTTTGTTTCAAATATTTTTTTTCGTCTAGACTCTATTGCACAATAAAAGATCACACACACACAGACGCAACACTGTGTTACTTTTTTGAATACTAAAATTAATAATTACAGCACGTCGCTTCTATTTTTTTTAATGTAAAAGACGATTATCACAGATTACTAAATAATTAATATCATTACATTGCAGTTTGATTACGTTTTTTCTTAATTAGTAGAACTATGCAGTAACATTTCGTGTTGGCCGATTGGTAGGAGAGGACGCAAGAAGGGCAACACATTGGCATAACGATCATGCAGATGTCTTTGGGCATCTGGACTCCGACTGCACGTTTTTTTTTATGGTAAACGAACACTCGAAGGCATTTTCATGATTACCGACGCCCATAGACATCCACATAGAGTATAAACAGATACGCTGCCCTTCTTTTTCCTCCCACTCCCATGGGCCACTGGTAACTTATACACCGCAAGAAAAGCGACAGCACTGCTGTCACTGTACGCCAGTCTCGTGTAAGCGAGAGGTACTGAGACATTTACTAAATGTCAGTTTAAAATACATTAATAAAATGTTATATTACAGGCAAAGGCACTACACAGTTATAATGCCACTGATGACGTCATCACTCCAAATATATTATCCAGCGAAATTTTAAATAATCAATAAAAAAATAATGACAACGAAAAAATTAAAACTGTTCAAATTAGTTTCTTAGAATGGTCTATATTTACGAAATTTAAAGTAAAAAACAGATGTGAAAAAAAATGTGCAATGCCCATTCGGCTGTCTGCAAGTATGCAGCGTGGCACTACCTCTTACTACAAGGTTTTTTAAAAGAAACAATTCATAAAGTGTTCAAGCTTTGCTTTGGGTTTATGTCGATAGAGCGCGAATGATATTCGGTCGGAAAAATATACATTTACATTGCATTATACTTTCACTGGAAAAACATTTACATTACATTATGCTTTCATAAATATACGTTCAAGTATGTATTGTATGTAAATTTCATATTATTTTATTAGTTTGTTTAGGACGGAAAACTCTTACGTATGAGGACGCATAGATAGGTTAAAAAAACTTTATTTCTCATAAGAATTTTACAATTCACGCCATTACATATAAGAATTTTTTAGTTATTATGGCGAGAATAAAAAAATTATGATCTTAAAAATCGTATTTTATTCTCACCTTTTCGTTTTAAATATTTTTATACTTTCACATTACTTTATTTCATTTGACAATTTGTTAAACAACTGTGCTCCTTCAAACATAATTGTTTTTTTATCGTAGTTAGTTCTTAATTTGTCAATTTGCAGTTTTTGATTATTTTTTTAATTTCGATGCATGTGATGTTTGAAAAATTTCGGATTGTATGGAACCTGATTTAATCTTTTTTATTAAAATGCATATATTGTATGTGTAAAGTTGTGATAATATATTCATTAGTTTTGTTTGAGTATTAAGTTATGTCGTCGGGGTAAAGTACTCGTAATTATATAGGGTTTTTATTATCTTATTTTGGATTCTTTATAAAGGGCTAAGATATGAAATTGTAGTTGATCCCCACACCTGAATTAAATATTCTGAATGTGATTTTACTAACGAGTTATATACAATTTTTCGGAATCTTGAGGTTATGCAAGTGGAATTTATTTTCAATATTCCTAATATTGATTATAATCTTGTTTATTTGTGGTTAATGTGTACATTAAAATTAAGTTTGTCATCCAACCAGAGGCCAAGGCTCATGAAAAATATTTATGAGTCGAGCGGTGTAAATACATCAAAATTAATCGTCAAAGTGGTAAAATAGATTTATCGAGAGAGTACTTGATTTTGTTCGGAACCCATACTGATGCTCACTGAGAAATTGTTTTCTTTTATTGTGAAACAAGTATTTATTTAGACGATCGTACAAAATACTCTCAAATATTCTAGACATTAGTGGCAAAACAGATATTGGTCTATAATAACCAGGACTGCTTCCTATGAAATGATCACATACCTCGTTACCGTCGGTAATAATAATTCCAGAATCTAATAGTAGTTTGAGGCGAGACAAGTTATTCTGAACCTTCCGAGTATTTAGAGCTAAGGCATTTATAAATTTCTATATCTTTTTTGGATTTCTATTTGTTGTATCGAACATATATAATATAATACAGTTTTTTTATGCAATTCGATGAGTTTTGCTACTCTGTCTCGCTCTTCCTTAAAATTATTCTGTATAGTTGTTGTCAGGAAAGGCTTTCATTTGTTTACATAGCTGATTACGTAGATTTATTGAATTAAATATAATTTTATTAATCCAGTCCTTTCGAGGCGCATTCAGTATTTTCGTATTATTAATTTTATATTTTTTATATTTTTGTGTTCTGATATATTTTTTTCTAAATAATCATAATCGCCGCTTTCATTGTTGTATCTATGCATCATTTAGGGCATCAGAGTATATTTTTTTATAGTTAAGTGCGTGATAGTCTATTTTTTATTTATTTGTGGTGGCAAACTGCCGACTTCGATATATATTTGCTTGTAATCTGATAAGGCTGATTCAATTACTGACATACGAAATGATTGATTTATTTATGTCAGTGCATATATGATCTAATTTTGAACAGGTTTTTGAAGTTTCGCGGATATTGAATATTTTATTTATTCTATTTGTCTCCTGTATGTTGCTAATATATCGCGTAACGTGTTCTCCAGTGCTTAAAAGATCGATATTAAGGTCTCCTAAGATGACTGATCTCTTTATCTTGTTTAATTGTGTATTATAAATATTTAAATTATTAGTTTAATGGTAAAATAATTAGTTTTTGCGTGGGCGTCTGATCGTAATATATTTTTATATTTTCCGGTAATGTCTGCTTATTGCGAGTAAGGTATTTTGGGATGTCCGTATTATTAAAAAATACTTTTATCGGTCGCGCTTTGTTAAGAATATATTTTCCCATAGATAACTGAAAATACAGCTAATTTCTGATCTGATTATATTAACATTCTATGTTTATACTTAGTATAAAACAAAGTGGCTTTCCGACGTATGCTTAGATCTTTAAAATTACACAACAGATTTCGATGGGGTTTTTTAAATAGACAGAGTGATTCAAGAGGAAAGTTTATATATATATAAATAATAACTCAATTTTTGAAGTCCGAAATCGACGCGGGCGAAGATCATAAAGTCGCAAAAGCAATGCATCGAATACTAAATCTTTTATGCACATTGCACACCTTACATAGGCAAATAATCATTGTATCGCAATCTTATTCGAGGGTTTTTAAATTGCAGATTCCTACGAAGATGCAAAACCGAAATATAAACCGAATAAATATCAAGCTTATCCTTTAAAAGAAAATATAATAAATGCTCAGCAGCTGGTTTTGAACACATTAAATACAAGCGGATGTGCGGATGTCCCGGCAATATCTTACACCGATAAATTTTGAGAAAAATGTGGATAACGATTTCTTGAAATATTTTTAAGCTATACGATATATCGTTAAATAGTTGTATTAAATGTTGTCAATAATCTGTACGTATAACACATGCTAATTACTTCTGTTCGACACCACGCGAGGAGTCTTGGGATATGATAACTATAATGGGGGTTTCGAAATTCTGTTAATTGTACCTTAATTAATTAACATAATTCGAATGTTTTTATTATAGTATTTAATGCCAGGTACCCGAAATGTTACCCTCGTAACTTTCACACACAATTGTAATGTCGTAGTGGTAACCTTCTTCGGTAAATTGGCTGTCTAATACAATTGAGCAAAAAAAAAGGAAAAAATGAATGGAATACGTTGCTTAATTAGCAGCAGTTATAAATTATATAAAAATAAATACAAATGTGAATGAGTAATATACATAATATAGAAACGATATCGCTCTAGATAACATACATCCATTGGTTCATATTATGTAGAACTATTTCATACATTTTAATACCCAGAAATAAAAAAATAAACGTTTTATAACAAAAATCGTGTCGTTAAATGTAAATCGAAATCCTAAAATCCACACGGGAGTCGTTTGGTACGTTGTTTAAAAGATATATGATAGAATTATAATATTTATTTTATGCTGTATATCATACAACTTATTCTTGTATTGAAATCAGCAATATTCTTGATAGTATTATCCACAATACAAATATTTTTAAATTCAAATCATATCTCTTACTTGGCAGAAATCACGCGGTTTGTAATGCCAAATTCAATTTTTACCGTGAGTTTCAAAAACACTATCGAACGAGTAAAAAAAAAAATTATTTTACTTTTCTTGTTAAGAATGACTGAAAGGGAAAAAAAACTGAAAACAGATCTTGATAGGTATGTCCATAGGTTTAGTGATCAATAACAAAGCGGATATTTGTTATGACTTTCTTTAGGCCCTAAGTAGGCCTTTGCCGACCCAATTAGGATCCAACGGGGCTTCTATCTGATGTATATGAGGGTATGCGTGTAATACGCAGTTGCATCTGCGTCCAATTAAATCATTGCGTTATGTGCCGCCGTGTGTGCCACAGGCTTCCGCATATTTCTCAAAGGCGACAAGAAGAGGGAATCCTAAAGAGATCAATCGAATCGTTGCTGTTATAGTTTTTGCCCGTTGACGCCCATAAACATCCACATAGAGGCTATACAGATGCGCTGCCCTCCTCCCACTCTCATGGCTACTTCCACACCGCATGAAACGCGACAACACAGCTGCCGTTTTACGTGTCTCGTGTGCGCGAGAGGAACGTCCCCGGTCGTGCCGGCCCAATTCGGCTGCATGTAAGCATGCAGAAGAATGGCTCTGGCAGCTCGTTTGCCCCCCTGTAGCATAAAAAAATAAAACAAAACTTATTTGCTCATAAATTTCCCAGATGATCTTTACATTTTTAATCATATAAACAATGCTTGTGATTCATGTTTGGCTGAATATAGCGATAAGGGTGTTGATTACGCTATTTATCACCTCATTGTGTTAAATGAATCGATTAATTCTGTTTGAAACGATCACCTTTAGAGACAGATCAAATCACACAAATATTTCTACGTCCGGGATAACGGGACAGCTTCCGCCGCGAAGATAAGGGTGCTCACATATTGGAACAGGTTACGTTAACGACAAAACCTGTACGAGCCAATACCGGTAATATCGCAATGTTGTCGATGACATTGCATTGTTATCGTATCGATAATATTGCAATGTTATCGATAGCATTGCCATGTTTTCGATAACATGGCAATATTACGGGTTCAGCACCTTAAGTCAGGATCCCCGTAACACGGTAACAGAGTAATACGCTCAGATACCTAATGCCTCTGTAAGTTCCAAGTACCACATTTATGCCAACGTTGAAATTGTAATTCTTCGTAAAATTAATAAACTAAGACTGGCCTGAACTAATTGTTCTGAGTTGTGAAGGAAATCCCTTAAAAGCTCCGTCATGGTAAGGAATTTGACACTTTTCGTTGAGACACCAAGTTACAGGCGAAAGCTTTTTCCTTTTCATTAGACAAGTCGAAGTGGGTTTATTAATTTTATGTTCTTAAGATAATTTTCTAAATAATCAATGTGATTTTATTCTTTATTAATATATTATGTGTATTATTTAATGTTTCCTTTACACATTGATCATTAAATAAGAATAAAAATCTAATTATATTTTGCAACCACTTTTCCTCAGATCGGTACTATTATGTGATCGAATCTCAAATTTTGAGAAATGACTATCACCGTTTATAATATTGAAGATGGACATAATATTGAGCGTGATGTTCCTGCTATGCCGTACAAGTGTTACACAAATGGGCACCTGCTAACCTATTCCTGTCTGTACTTCTAACAACAAACACTTGTCTGCGAACGCCTATTGCTATACATCTACATACTGTTACATAATGTGACAGTTATTGTATTTTTTATTTAGGATTTTAAATTAGCATGTCGTATAACTGAAGTTATATTGAGGATCTCGTAAGTGGTTGAGTAATTCAGTATTAATTGAAACGTTTATCTTTCATAAAGGAAAAAAGGTAGTCGCATCCAACCGCCTAGAAGAAAAACAAGATGAACGCGCATATACAAATACTATCCTAGCATGGTTTAACTCAGATAAAGTGTGCATACTTAATTAAAGTTTATCACACGCTGATGCCGAGTCAATATGATGCTTTGTCACGTCATTCCTTTTTGTCAACTACGACGTATGGCAAATCTTGTCTTAATACAGTTGTTACGATTTGTAACTACTTGGGATTTTGTTCCCGTGCGTTCAGTGTGACATCGTAATTATGATATCCGCAAAATAAGAAAAATAGGGTTGAGAGAAAAAGACGTTTTGTATTAGCGTTATTATAATTTGATTCATTAGTTAATGGCGTTTATTTCTATTTTCCTTTTATATTTCTATTACCTCTTAAGAAAACAATATTCCTATTTAAAATTGTCCGACAAAATTACAAAAAAGTATTTTTCATCCCTATGTTTTCTTCCCAGACAAGCCCTTTCATTTGAATTTACATGAAAGGCAGTAAGAGGAAATTAACAGAGAATTTGAAAAACGCTCGTCACGAGTTCGACCAACCGAGAAATTGGCCGAATTCAACAAAGCGTGTCTTGAAGTGTTTTACGCCTTTTTAAATTAAAATTATACTTTATATTTATTTTTATTTTGTTATAGCATAACAGGCAAACGAGCAGTTGGGCTACCTGAAAAGTAATCTCCAACTCCCACAGACATCTGTAACACCAGAGGTCTGACAGATGCGTTGCCGAACTTTGAGAAAAGAATATGCTCATTTCTTGAAGATCCCTAGGTCGTATCTAATAATAATAATAATTTAAATAAAATAAGTTTAAACTAAATCCCGTCTACTGATAACATAGCCCTGATCCTGAGCCACTCTCACTTTCTCCTATTAACTTCTGCTATCTTCTGAAAATCATAATACTAATTTATTAAATTCTTAAATCTTGTTTTTTACTCAAAATGTTCATTTTGCGATTATTTTTTTATAAATAAAATAGCCAGATTAGGGATCTAGGTAAATAATAATCGATTACTATTTTATTTCGTGTTTATATCTTATAAGCAACTAGCTGCGCCCCGCGGTTTCACCCGCGTAAATTTTGATCCCTCGGAAAATCATCGCATGGTATTCCCATAGGAACATTTTTTTGTGATCTATCCTGTCTATCTGTCCTGTCTATCCTGTGTTAATCCAAGTTACTCTGTATGTGTGTGCCAAATTTCATGAAAATCGGTTTAGCAGTTTTTGCGTGAAGTAGTAACAAACAAACAAACAATCATACAAACTTTCACATTTTTAATATTAATAGGATTTTACGAAGTTGAAGAAACTTAAAATCACAATGTTTATTTAAATCGGTATTTTTGTTTAAACCGATAAAACCGAACACAACTGACTCGGTTGTGTTTGTTGGGAAAAGGCAGGTCACAACAAATAAGTAGTTCGGCTCAAACTTACTGTAAACCGAGTTTCAATTAAACAAAAATAGTTCAACAAATGTTCCAAGCTTTTGTTAAACTTTAGTTTTGTAGCGCTCAATGTTTTTACTGACGTCAGATTTGAATGAAAATTAGCATTTTTTTATCAGCTTTTATTTAAATTGTAATGTTAATTTAATTTGTATCTTAGGGTCAAAGTTTGCAAGTAATCCAATTTCTAGAATCTGAATCACATCGTGGTTGAGATTGTTTAAATTTTTTTAATAAGGATTTTACGATTACTTGACAAATAGCTACTGTCTGTCAACCTAGTCTTATGAGTGCTTGTTTAATTTATCTTGACAAAAGCTGTAAGGCAATATGATATCCTACATAGGATAATGATGCAGGTAAAAGGTAGCCATAGCAACTAAGTACTCGTATATAGTAAAATATAGCAATTCTATCATATTATTTAATAATTAAAGACTAGTATACCGATATAATTGAAGACTTTTGGTAAACATGTAACAAGTTTAATAAAAATCAAATTCCAAAATAATTTAAATAAAATAAGTTTAAACTAAATCCCGTCTACTGACAACACAGCCCTGATCCTGAGCCACTCTCACTTTCTCCTATTAACTTCTGCTATCTTCTGAAAATCATAATACTTATTTATTAAATTCTTAAATCTTGTTTTTTACTTTTTAGATCGTGATTACCAGCAGACGGGTTTTAGTTGTGATTGGCGCTAATCCTTTCACTATGGGGAAACAAAGTGTCTAGAAAATCATGACACGAAACGCCAAACACCGAAAAAAATGCCTTTTAAGAGCCCATAATAACTCATGTCCGAAATGAATGTAGAGGTGTCGCCGTCTCTGGATACGGCGTGTCCGGCATAATGATGATGATGATGATGATGACTCACTTTAAATATTATATCAATATACATGAAGCAACAACTTCGCGAACATTTCTACGAAAATTCCGCGGACGGAGGAGTATGAAATTTGGCACACTTATAGTTTACGTGTAACAGAAGTGCAGAACGGTAATATATTTCAACAAAAATGCATATAAAGTACATTAATTCAATAAATAAAACATCACATAGCCTAAATTAACGTGCATTTGACACATTGATAAAAGTTAATATATTGATAAAATTGCAAGTGTTGAAAATCCTACTGTTGTTGTTGAATTTGGAATCTGTCATTTTTAAACCATTGTTCATTGTGTTTTCTCATTTTGGCGCCAATTTTTTGCAATATTTTGCGATACTAAAATGGAGTGGGGTGATAAAGGAAACAGAATCGCTGTGATTTCATTACACAAAGTGGTGGTGGAGTCAAATGCATTTTTTTTTAATCTCCATATGCTTGGTTTCGTTTATTAGTCAAATGTTTGTGTAGTGACTATTAGTAGGTACAATGAGAATTTATCTGTTTGTGACAAAAATCATCTACGTAGTGTTCGTACGAAAAAGGTGATCAAAGAAGTAAGAGAAAGAATTTGAAAAAATCCTGTCCGGAAGAAAAAGATTTTATCTCGGGAAACAAGGATTGCACCTATAACCATGTTGCGTATTTTTAGAGATGACTTAGAACTTGCAGCCTCTACGAGATGCACTGGTCATTTCTTAACTGATAAATTGAAGGTGAAAAGATGGTAAAATCGAAACAAGTACCTACTGACACGGAAGGTCACAAATTTTGTTTATAGATGAGAAAACTTTTACAATGAAGCTACATTTTAACAAACAAAATGACCGTATTTATGCTCAAACCTCTAATGAGTTTTCCCAATTAGTCGAAAGAGTGCAACGTGGGCATTATCCGACTTCAGTGATGGTCTGGTGGGGTGTTAGCTATAAAAGAGTGACTGATCAATATTTTTGTGAAAAAGGTATCAAAACATCGGCACAAGTGTACCAAGATACCATTATTGAGAAGGTAGTTAAGCCCCTTAATAAAACCATGTTCAATAACTAAGTATGTTCCTTCCAGCAAGACTCGGCGCCGGGTCATAAAGCTCGGTCCACGCAATCTTGCTTGGAAGCGAACGTCTCGGACTTCATCAGAGCAGAAGACTGGCCGTAGTCTAGTCCCTATCCTAATCCGCTAGATTATGATTTATGATCAGTTGTAGAGTAAAGATCAGTATCTAAACGCTATGATAATTTGGAGTCCCTAACACAATCCTATACGATTGGCAGTGAAGAATTTCCCTATGGAAAGAGTGAGTGCTTCTATTGATAACTGGCCTCAAAGTTTAAAGGACTGTATTGTAGCCAATCCACATCCACATCCACAGCCACATCGAATAAGCTTTTTATATTTGTAATTATTTTATATTTGTGTATTAAACTAACACACTGTAAAAGTAATACATTCTATTTGCAAATAAAAAGAAATTCTTCACACATCAAATTTTTTTTTCTTTATTTTTTGATAGTTTATAATTATTCATTCCTCAGCAAACCGCAGAATTGTAAACGAAAAAACAAAGTTCACAATCTAACTGATTTTATTTACCCGTAAAATGATGATTGGTTCATCCATGATTGGTTAATTTGGCAATAGTTTATGCTGTTGCAGAGCTAGAACCCTACGATGACAACATAACAACAGCGTTATATACAATTCTGAAATAAAATGGAGTTTTTTCTACACCTTCATAAACTCTAATAATTTATTTAATACAATCAATTTGCTAAATTTATGTAAATTGATTTCCCAATGGCGACAAAACAAAAGAACAATGTTATTTTATTGTGGCTTTTGTTGCGACGGAGTTAATTAAAATTTTATTGTACTTTGTTTACCGAGGCTCGCTTCGGTGACACACAAAATATTGGGAAAATGTTTTGGTTAATTGTAGTGAAATATGTTTCATGCTACTTTACATGACACATTTTAGTTACGTAATTTTAATCTCACTCAGTTTGAAGACGAAAACTCATTTCCATAACATTATAGCGATCCCAATGTCTATAAATAAAAAAAACTGGTAATCCAAGGTGTCAAATTGACTGAAATTAGAATACGATCTCGACTGTGGTCAAGCAATCCAAGACACAATCCAAGTATAGACAAAAGATCTTCCCTATTGCTTCTCTGAAACAATGTGCGAGGTCATACTTCTTTATTACCATAGGTATAGGAAAGCAACATGAGTTACAGCTGAAATCTTCCTTTCTCCTCCTACCTTCATGGGCCATTGGCTATTTACACACTGCATGTTACGCGACAGCACAGTTGTCATTTTACGCCGGTCTCTTGTAAGCGAGAGGTACCTCCACGGTCTGCCGGCCCAATTCGGCTGCATGCAGTATGGAAATATCTCTTACTATTTACTACTTACATTATAATGTTGAAGAGTATATTTGTTTAGTTGAATGCGCTAATCTCAGTATTTACCTGACAAATTAGTATAATTGTTTCGGTGTTAGATGTAAACAGGAATTACTCAATCTTCAATACCTGTCTTATGTTTAACTAGTGAATGTAACAATGCACGCGTGGTTGATGTTGATTCTTATGATCACTCTGAGCACATATTATGAATGATTGTTGTAATTTTGATGTTTGGGTTACCTAGCGATAGGGCTGCCATGCACGTCATGTATTTTTTATTAATTAAATTTGTGAGAATTGTGTGTGAAACTTGAATTTTGGAATTTGAATTTTATGCATAGATTTTCCTGACAAATATAATATACGAAGGGGAGACCGGGGTTGGTTGTTACATTTTTTTTCTTAATGTGACATAATATTTTATGTAAACTATTATACTACCCAATTTTAGGTTTGTTTGATTAAGTATCTATCCAAGATTTCAAGATATCATATTAATTTCAATGAAATCATTTTTAATAAAAAAAATAATTTTACGTCACCGACGATTAGAAATTGAGTTAGATAATGAATAGTATAGGCTATGTTACACCACATGGGGTAAAAAGTTACACTGAAAAGCAAGCGCATAGGCCGATTTTTTATTACGAGAAATCACAGATTCCTTTATTAATTTTAAAAACATACATTCCTCATCAGCTAGACACTCTTCCGAGTCCGAGTCTTATTTATTTATTTATTTAGGACACCAACAGTACAAACGTTATACATTCACATAACAAACAGATCAAAATTACACATCTGAAGTGGGTACTTTTATACGTGCCACATCATCTTATGGCATCTTCTGTTTACTGCACTATTATTTATTCTTCGTCCCTTTTATGGCTCAGTTGATATTCCTTTCTTGCCTGCCGTTCTTTTTTTAGTTATCTTTCCTATTTTATAAGAAGAGAATATATCAATATTCATTTTCTTCTTACTTTGTTACAGCGCCTATTCATTTTTCTCAACCGCATCGGTTTAATAGCCGATTTCCACGTTTTGCGTGATCTCTTCCTAATTCTAGCAGCAGCTTTTGGATAGGGTCGTATAACATCCGGAGAAAAATCATGTTCATTTTCAATCAAGTCTCTGCTACATTTAGCAACTGGGTTAATATAAATAGAGCTTCCGCATTCTCTTACAGTGTCCATAACTCATAAAACATCTCTAGAAAACTCTTCAATAGCAGGTGTAACCTTGTCATCTTCCATTTTTATACGTCCTCAATCTACAACAAAAAACAAATTTATGCGTTGAAATCACGATAGTCGTCAAAAATTGATACCGGGCAGGTTGTGCCATGCCACAACCTACCCCGAGTAAATATCACTTTTAGTCTCAACACCAAAATTAACCTTTCAAGATCATATTGTAGTGAATGCAGTAATAAATGAAACTGTATGAATGTAGATTAATTGCAAAGGGAAATCATAATTGCATAGAGTTCACGCAATACACGTCTCATCTTTCAAGTTTTACAGGCTGTAGGCTAATATTACGAAAAAATAAAAAGTTATTAGCCTGTCTTTTTCTTAGCCACATGCACGGGGAGGTACCTCTCATTTACACGTGATTGGCGTAAAGTGGCAATTACGCTGTCGCTTTTCGTGCGGTGTGTAAGTAGCCGGTGGCCCATGGAGGTGGGAGGAGAAAGGAGGGCAGCGCATTTGTGTGGCCTCTATGCGGATGTCAATATGCGTCGGTAGTCATGAAAATGGCTCCGTCTGCTCTTTTGCCCCCCTATACCAAAAAAAAACTTACATTTATTTTCTACGAACATCTACACCCCTATTGAATTCTTTGCTTAAACAAATACGAGCAATAGTGATACAAGTGTCAGTGGTTATACGATTATTATACAACAATGTTGCACGAGACGGTGACGAACATGTTGTACAAAGGTGTGATTGTTCTATTTATTGTTTTTCCAATAGTTTTTGGAAAGTGTTGTTTGCCTTCAAAGATTTTCTTTAACATAAACCCAAAAGCTGAAGCTCATGGGTCGCCTATGTATTGTCAAGCTTACGAGTTTGGAGAAAGCTACGGTCCCTCAAGAGGTTGTTACACCTACGTTTGTGGCAGTGGAAGACATCCAAAAGGCGTGTACTGTGGACAAGGAGCGTGTAATATTTTTGGCTGCAATTGTGATGGTGGTTGTATTCAAGGAGACGCCTTAAGGAATTTCAAAAAACTTTACGACAGAAATGTTCGATACATTCGAGAAGATTATTAAACAATTAACGTTGACACGACATGCTTAGCCTAATACTTTGACTATTTAGAGTGTAGAAGCTATGTAATAAATTGATCTGTTTTTTTACACAAGATAATACGTTACGCATCAGGCGTTCCACAAGGCCGCATTCTGTCACTCACTTCATTTCTCTTGTACGAGTATGTCAACGACATGCTTCAAACAGATTGAATACTTGCAGATAATAATTCAGAAGAACCTTTCAACGTGCACCAGAACAAACTTGTGTTTGAAATCAATACTATGTGAGTATATATATAAGTCTCGGTATGGGGTTAACTAAATTTAGTTCAATTCAACCCAAAAAAGAGACATGCACATTCACCGCTAATAAATACCATGTCATCTAGTCATGTCTACTTGAGTTTAAGCGCAATTAAATCCCGCGCATTACTTCGATAGGGAGTCAGCTGCCCCACTCGGTATTGCTGGACCGACACCACCTAGGTATCTTCAAGGAAAGAGCTCGTCCCTGAAACGCCGGTAACGTATCAGTTAGAACTCTGATGATGCTATGTTTGTAGGCTTTGGTGATCACATTAGGTGACTCAACAGCTCCTTTGCCTCCTATGCTATATAAAAAGCCATCATGATGTTTTAGACAGTATGTACTCAGTATAATTTTTAAAATTTTATAGTTGTTCAATTTATTATAATATTATATTAAAAAACAGATCTTTAAAAAACCTACAACTTTATGAAACTATTCAGAAAAAATTATATTTTGAACTAATCTAAACATTATATTATAACAGTATAATTCGTATGTCTGTACATTGTATATAATATTTACGAAAAACTAATTGGAGGCGATGTAAAATAGTATTAGAACACTTTTCAATGTTTTCTAATTTTTTTGTCTGTCTAATTGTCCAGGCTAGTCTCCGAAACTACTAGACTAGTTGTGTATATATACTAAGCCTGGTTAACATCTAGATTACTTTCTATTGCGGGAAAATCGCTCATTCTTACGTGAAATTCAGTAATTATAATTTACTCGACGGATTTGAAAATTTGAAAGAAATATAAAATACGTTACGCGAACGATGTTGCGGGCACCAGCTAGTTATGTCAATAATTATTAAATAGGAATTTGAAAACTGAATTTTTGACAGTTTTAAGATTCAGTTTGCAAAGTACTATAATTGTTGGCACTTACATTAAATTAATTTGTTAACTAAAGTGATGTACTTACATCATGATACATCTCAAATAGTATTTTGTAATTAAAAGTGGTCGAAACCATTCGACTTTCAGCAGCATTGGAAAGCTTAAAATAATCAGATGTGAGACGAATTCGCACACCAATAGTTCCGTACTAACGAGAAGTATAGGTGTCTCCACGATAGCTAAGGTGAACCACGCAAACAAATCAAATACAAGCAAAGTATTAGTTTATCTGTACAGGGCGTAGACTTGACTTACTAACCGAAACGCATGTCTGTTGCAGACTTGTACGAGAAACGCTTCCTGTCTCGCTTGCAAACATTCATCATGTTTAGTAATAGTCAGGATATTCCAATTTAAACAATGAATCCACAACGATATTTAAACATCAACATGTACAGAAGGTTGTTACAAATTATTTTTAAGTTTATCGTAATATAGCTGCGACCTAGCAGAGCGAACAAATAGGAACAGGAACTACGCTCCGCAGATACGTCACGATGTTTGAAAACAACGTGCGTGCGTATATAAATATTTACATTATCATTACAATAGCTATTCCTAACGGCGTCTAATATATTATTTTTTCATCCTGCTCCACGACCAGTTACCAAAAAAAAAACGAGAAGTGCTGCTGAGTGAAGTAACTATAGTCCATCAACTCTAAAACTGAAGGACCTGAACTTTTAGAACCCTGAAAAACGAAGAGACCACCGCGTCGACCTGCGCTGTTAAGTAGACCCAGGTGATTTAAAATAAAGCGACCAAGAAGTCAACCAATGTTGTGCTAGCGGTAGTATCTTCTCTAGCTGCAGCGAGGAGATAAATATGCAACAAAGGGATAAAGCAGCCCCAAAAGTCTAGTTACCACATGATATGCCTCGGATCTTTTAACGGCCGAGAGTGAGATAGAACTAAAGGCCGGAGGCTTAAAGGGCGCTGCGCATTTCTCTCGACAACATATTCTGGTGTCCGTCTCATTGAACTACCTATCCCTCAGAATCACAAACAGGCTGATAAGCTCACGGAAAAGCTGATGACAGTCCTTACAGAAGAAGGTGACATATTTTGATCCTCAAAGCGAGTTACTTTTCTCCTCGTGGAAATAATAGATTATAAAATACTTAAATAAACTGCGATAAAATCCGTAATATAGTTTTATTTCAATGTTTGCCTAAACTTAAAAGTGATTATTTAATTGAAAATAATATTCTTAATTAAATAATTTTCTCTCTGGAACTGGGGCAGTAAAATGCTTAAATACAATGGAAAATGTAACGAAATAAAGTTTTTAAATAGCGTATAAAACTTTCAAAAATGTTCATTAAAATAATTAAGCACGTAGAGGTTCTTGTTCCGGGGTTAGGAAAAGGAAGTAATACCGCACCACAAACTGTCGGCTTTTTGTTTTATATTATTTGTACGGTTATAACTTTCACTAGCAAAAAACATTCTTTTGTATTCGGACGGAGAAATAGTAATTAAAATGTACTCTCTGAATAATTCGGAAACTACGGACAAGTTTAGTAAGATAACACCAGGGAACAAAGGGATTGTTTATTCTCATAGCATTTTTTAACTCTTTCTAAACAAAATTAGAAAGTTAATCCATTACATAGTTTTTCCTGCTTAGATCTTATTTCTCTGGATTACCTCGCTACACATTTTGTAGTACTTCATGTTTCAAATAAGAACTGTTCTAAATAGCCTGAAATTAAATTAAAAACCGTGCCCTGTTGCTGACAGATCCGGAGCACCTCCATATAGGCGGCCGATGGCACCCGAGAGGTTTTATTGGTGTTCGGTTTATCTGGTAGTCCCACAGACATCCACCGGACCCTCACCCTTGGTCCAGTGTCAGTGCATAAATGCATTTCCCAGCGAAAAAAAGAAAAAACATCTAACGATATACCTAAGTTAAAATCAATCAATCTGTTTAGGTATTAGCAGGCAACATAAAAATTCCCTTACGTAAGAAGCTATATAACATTATCTTCTTTTAAAAATATCTGATATCCATCTTGAGACTTTCGGATAGCAAGTTTTATTTTGATGAAAATATTTGAAATTTTTAATGTCTTTTTACTTTACCAAGTTAAGTTCATTAAATGCGTCCTTAATACCTATATCAAATTTTTCTAACGGGGTAAACATTTCTCGTTTCACGGCACATTTGACCCTACTACTTTACCCTATTTGCATTTAAACACGCTGCCCTGCTCATCGAATCACCTGAGTGTCAATAGCAGGTTTCTGAGTATGATATATTAGCGTCATTTTGCGAAAACCCCAGTCGTTTTCGCAAAATACAGCAATATATGTACTCGTATTAAGTATCTATAGCCCATGGAAGGGGTGACCTGGTAAGAGGGCAACACATTTGCATGACAATTATGTGGACGTCTATGCGCGTGGGTAGACATCAAAAGGCTCCGTAAGGGGGAAACTTGCAAGTTTTCTCACTAATACTAGAATAAATTGCAGTTTACTTTCCTTACTTAATTACTTAATGTAATAAGTATAGTATATCCATGAAGTTATGTATGCCATTGGCAAAATATATATATATGAGATCAGTAACACAGATTGTAAAAATCTAGTACAGACTTCAGCCTCTCACAAAGGTATCCTTTAAGGCAAATATATTGTACCAGTTTTTGTAAAACCTTTGTGGAGATAAATAAA
>LUGF01020005.1:19606-41864 GCA_001625245.1 Calycopis cecrops
TTGACGACGAGAAATACTAGAATAGGGATCTCGGGTATTCCGGTTTTTTGATTAAAACCAGTCGAACACACGCGTTTCGTTATATTATTATGAAACTAAAGGTGAAGCATATTTTGTTCGATACCAATGACAGTTTAAGAGGTAGTAAAAATTTGATAGTATTTATAATAACCGTGTAAATATGTGATAATTCATTACCTTCATTTCTGCTATTATGTTTACGTTTTTACTTACGTGTTCCTTTATTCCCCAGTTGCCCCTATTACTAAAATGGAAACCACTCGGTCGAATGATCATGGTAACGGGCTAGACCACAAGCCTGATTACACGTGGTCCCATCTAATGTGGTGATAAATCTTAGCAAATTAATGTAAGGTGAAGTTGAGTTTGTTACACAGCTTGCATAGCATTTACGTAGAGTGTCCGACATTAGTAAATTTAAATGCACTCTACAGGTATAGAACAATTCTTGATTTGAAGTAGGTAGTGAAGGATTTTTTTTAATCTGTCCAGTAACTTTTCGCTTGATTACAAGAAAGAAAAATAAAGACAAAAATTCAAAGCTTTCTTCTATAAATTAGACCATTTAAATTATTTATACCTTTTGAATGGAATACACAATTTTAATATATAAAAAATATTTTACAGGTATTGAAACAGAATTTAATAAAATGTCATTAAATAGTATAAGGATTAAACAGAGATATGAATAATATGGTACGACGACCAGGCTGGCGCAGTGGTACAGGGCTCGGATAAGCGGAGCATGTTGCGCCAGGGGTCGCGGGTTCGAATCCCGCCTAGGTCATGGATATTTATCTATGTATTATATGTATTTCAATAATAAAAATCTTAAATATATTTCCGTTGCCTAGTACCCGTAACACAAGTCCTTACGGTACTTAGCACGGGGCTAGGCTAACGTGGTGTGTAAAGTCCACAGATATTATTATTATTATGCAAATATAACTACCTACCACTGTATTTATCTACAGTAGTTGGATAACTATTGCATTTTTATTAGGGACCCCTATTCTTTTAAAAAAGTAATAGGTATAATCTATATCACTCGGTGAAGATCTACTGGTGAAAGAATTTGTGAAATCGGTTTCTTACATACATTCAAAATACAAACTTTTCCTCTTTACGATATTAGTAGGTATAGACAAATGAGTAGTACGTCGGAAACAATTTTAAATTAGATTATTTTATATTACATATTTTACTAATACCTACAATATTTCGTCTTATAAATTTAACTATTATATTTTTAAATTAAATTATTATTAATATATTTTAAAATTTTATGCTTATAAATTTTTAAATTTTATTATTATATAAATTTCAAACCTCTAAAATAATAATCTATACAAGAACGTTTTAAATTTATTGGCGGCGATTATTCGTAGCACTAGTAGATAGTTATAGCAGTATTCACCAGTACTAGGATTGCTATGTGTCCTACGAAGCTCCATTAGTGCGGGAATTTGGCGCTCGGTTGCTTTCCATTTCAATGCTTGCATTGTTTGTGTGATTCCATTTAAGCCGTCTCTTTAGTTTAAACTATTGACTACTGAATGTATATATATATATATATATATACCTATATATGTTTTCTACAAGGCTTAAAAGCAATCCAGTCTCAGTATCGTCATACAAATCATTATCACTGGGCTTTATTTGTGTACTGCTGTACATCATTTGAATTGCGTTAAGAAGATAACGAATGAGAGATTTATCCTCAACTATAATAGATTTCGTCACCAAAACTAGTTTGGTCATCCGACGAGCACTCAAGTAATCCGTTAAAGCCGTACTGGCTTCTACTCGCTTCCATAGCCTAAGTTCAGCACCGAATAAAAAACTGTACGGTCGTTTTCCACTTATAATACGCACAACCACAAATACTATATTATAAAAAAAAATAGTATAAACAATAGATTTTTACAACCAGTCAAAAGCTAAAAAGAATTTTCAACAAACAAATACAGATAGAAAACATTCACAGTAATCCGTATTAAGGTGTATCAAAGCCTCAAAGGGACATCTGATAGCTTTGTACACAATAACCGGACCAACAAATCGATACAAATTCTATCTTAGTGGGCAGTTCTCCACTTAACAAGGGATTTCGTATATCCTCTAAGGTACATCAAATCTACCTGCGTCGTTACTTTCTTGGATTTTATCCCACTGAGCTAAGGTTAAAAATAATGTCGTTAGATATAATGTCTCGACGGAATGGACGTATGGATTTATTTGTAAATGCCATAACCTTTTTTTATGAATTTCTTATAGTGTGGACAAGTCGAAACAGTTACAAATTAACAAACCAGGAGAGTTCTTATTTCTGCGGTATAATAATGGTAATAACAATAATAATAACAATGTTAATAACAATAATATTTGTGGACTTATTACACTGCGTTAGCCGAGCCACGTTCTAAGTACCGTAAGAAGATGTATTAAGGGTACCAGATAAGGGAAATATATTTAAGATTTTTATTATAGAAACACATAAATAATCATCGATGAACTTTGTACGCCGGATTCGAACCCACGACCTCTGGCGCAACATGCTTCGTTTATCTGTGTTCTATACTTATGACTTAATATTTCTAAACTACGATAGTATAAAAAATATTTTATGGATGTACGATGTTTTAACAGTGAGTTTATCTCGAAGACACGAATTTCCAAATTAAAACAGATAAGTTTGGCTCAGTAGGTTCATACATAGAGCTTATCGTTTCAATTGTGTTAACACGTTCACTGCGGAACGAATCGTAAAGAACTTTCAACTGGTGCGGTTGAGGTCTAATCCGCCCAAGCCCTTCCTCTCTGACAGTGCGGTTGAGGTCGTTTCGACCTCATATTTATAGGGTTACATTTATCCTTCGTAAGTTTGCCTAGACCAGGTTTAGGTACCTTTTTTATGTGGTATTATATTTTTCAGTAAATGTTTGAAGCTTTTATAGCTTCGCCCTGGGTTCCGACCTCTGGTTCCGGAAATAATACCTAAATATTTTTTGAGGTCTTTTAGGCCTCAAAACGCAAGGAATTTCATCTAAGACTAGGGAAGAGAATCGCACTTATTGGCAAAATTATCGATAAAAAAGTCATCATCTCATTGTCTCAAGATTGATTTTGAGATATTGTACCTAAGAAAACTCAATCATCTCATCGAGTAGCCTAGCCCCGTGCTAAGTACCGTAAGGACTTGTGTTACGGGTACTAGACAAAGGAATATATTGAATATGTTTTATAAATTTAAGAAATGTTATATATTTAAGATTTTTATCTCTATCCTTCGATACAACAACAATAATTTATTGTCTCATTTATTTATTTGTCTCAGTTTATTCAACCTCATCAATTTTGTTTTTTATATATATCTTACTTTACTTTTATTTAAAAATTAATCTATTGATTACAAAAAAATATGAAAATGTTATTGAAAATCTTCAAATGTTTATTTAGAATTTAAAAGCGTAGAAACTTTATAAAAGTCCTTAGAACTTCGTTACTCCCTTGACCTGGATCAAGTTAAGAGAAGCGACGGACCGAAAGTGAACATTTTAGTATCTCCGGAACATTCAATGTTATCTTGTTAGTACGTAGCATTCTTGACAATGGCATTACAGCTGCCTCTTAGTCACACTGTAGGGACCTAGAATTGTCTATTTGGAAATCGTCTGCATAAGCTATTATCTCGTACTATCTTCTTATGACTTTGTAAGTTGCCTAGGTAAGGACCCAGGCATGTTAGCAACTTCTAAAATCAATTCCTACTTTGTACTACGAATGGAAGAATATTTAATCTAATAGCAAACTTCGATGTAGTATCTCTTGTATTGCAACGAAATAGGGTCGACGCGACGCGACGGGAGACCTGTGTTAGTAATAGGCGGCCTATGCAGCTGACGCGGAGGATACTAGCGACGCGCGACGCCTATAGATATTATCCACCTACGGGCGTCGGTAGTAATGAGTATAGCTCTTCTCATTTTTATTCTAAATTAGAATAATTGAGCGTGCTGATTTTCTGAGCTATGTCGGCCACTTTAGTTCTCTCACATTTCCGAAGATCAGATCTCACCTGGAACAAATTTACTTAATTGTAACTAAAAGTTGGTAATTGTAACTAACTAACATATGCCATTTTCAAAACACATACAATTAAGTTTTGTTCCAAAATATCGTTGTGCTCAATTTATCAATAAAATACAAAAGGGACAGATATTTTTAAGCAGATCGCATGTATCAATAACCACCTTCGCTCATGCTCAATCGAGTTTAGGGTCAACACCGGCAACTTGGGACATTAAATATGATATTATCTTTATAGCTTGTTTACATTAGTAATACAAAAAGGGTTTCATTATCAGTCACAATCCAGTTTCAGTTCTTTTGTTATTTTTATTATTTATTGTTTATTAATTAATTAATTAAAATTATTTAATGTTACAACCGAATCGGACCAGTATAAGGAGGTAATTCTTGTCAAAAAATATATGGGTAAAGTAAAGATATCACTGGGCGGGCGAGAGAAGATAAAGGGCAATTGCTTGCCTCGCAGACACTGAATAGGAGTGCTGTGAAGGCTACTTGCAACTTATTAATCTACTTAACTTTGGTTGTGCTAATATTATTTTATGGGCAATGGTCAGTAAAGGGGTTTTTTCCCCTAAACAATATAAAAAAGTTGCAAAAGCATTTTCAATTCTGCAAAACATTTAAAAAAACACACAGACGTAACATCCAACTCCCAGTTCGATGTTCGATGCATTGAATGTACGGCCTTTTATTATATTTAATCCGGCTATTTTTATACACGTGTAACTTAATCCAATTAGTGAGACTTCGATGTATCATCGTTCTGTGGATTATTATAAGCCTGCACGTTGGTAGATCAGGCTTATAGGGGATTTTTTTTTTAAATATTGACTTGCATCTAAATATTATCCAATTCAGTTGAGACTTGAATAATAAGCATGTTCAAAGACATAATATCGTAACTATTAGAGAGCCCTCAGTGAGTTATACTAGCTCTTCGCCAGTCTTTCATACTTTTTAGAATATTAATGTTATGAGACAATTAATGTATTAGTTTTTTTTATTGAAAACAATATATTTATGCGTCAATACTCAGTAGTCACGAAACCTATAACTACTCGTATTCCCCCCTTTATTTATAAAAACCAATGAAGTTTAACGAAAAATATAATACTTTTACGTTTCCGGCTTTCCACGGGAAACCGAAAATCAACTGGTTCTTTTATCTAAACGACTGTTTACAAACGAACTATATGTAGTACTATTAGTACTGACGTTTATATTCAGTGCGATAGTATATAAATCGAGAATTATTTAGATGGAATTCAGAGTTTCAGAGTAGATAATTCTTGGAGTAACTGTCGTCAAACTGTCTAATGTTTTAACACCTGCGCGGCAGATTAAGGGTTAGTGGATGATTCGCATAATTTAACTCGCATAAAATGTGCGAATGAACCCTTTCAAAAATATAGTAATTATAAACACCGCCGACGAATTTTCTTGCGTCTCTTATAAAGATCATAGTGAGTAAAATATCTATGTAGGTACGTCGGCACATAAATTATTTAAGTCGGTGGTTTCTTTAAATTATTTTATCCTTATTTCACTTACATTTGTAACGCAATAACCGATGAATGAAATGCCAAATTTTAATGCGAAAAACATAACGTTTATAATATGATTTCCATATTTTTATTGTAAAACATTGCCATGTTTACCCATCCTTTTATTATATTGTGTACCTAGTATATGGGGGCAAAAGGAGCAGTGTTTTGATAGCTATTAACGAACATAGTACCCTAATTAAAAAAATCTCTAATCACAAAGTAACAGTTTTTTAACCGCGTTTCATCATAAAGCCTTACTTATAAATAAAGTTTTCACAATTTGCGGATAAACTCTCTACTATTCCATGGCAGACATACATAATTATAATCACCTACAGGTAAATAATTTTGTTTTCATTTATCAAAAATTTGAATGAATAAAATATTATATATTATGATTCTTTAAAGGAATTAGATAATTTCTTCCAATGTTTTCACATGATGATGGTCATAGAAATTACATGAAAATTATCGCTGTCATAAAACTAATATTAAATAGGGCAAGAGGCCGTTACCTGTTGGTTATTCAGCGCAAAATAAAATATAGTCATTTCTAAAACCATTATGCCCTTAGCCCAGAAAAAATATTGTACATTAAATGCGAGGAACACCTCTTTAAACGTGATTCATTGTTGATGAGGGACAACAATGTGGCTGAAAAGGTTACAGTGAAAGGAGAGTTTATCAAAGGAACCATTAAGTGGCCTATTGTGAGAGAATGAGCCCGTGGCACGCACTGAAACACTTTTATCGAATGTGTTGTAAGATAAGATACGCTAACGTTTGAGCTTATTTCGTTGTAACTTGACTTAGTTTGATTGTAGTTGTGTTGCTGAGAGGCTACTAATAAATAAATACATCACACTAAAACTGTCGTACGGATTTGAATTGTTAATTTGAATTACAATTTGAAGTAATATAAAATACCTTTGATCTGTAACGCTGGTGAAAGCGGCTAGTAGATCTATGATTATAAACATTTTCTTAAAGGGGATCTAATTGCAGTCCAATTAAAAACTAACTCTCCCTGCAACCTCAAGTTTGTCACATACAAGCTGTGACGCTTGATGCACATGGCCAATTTTTCTTACTATATCTTATTACATTTTGGCCCACCATATTCAATCTCCTTTTATAAATTTAAGACTTTTATTATTTAAAGACATATAATACACAGATAAACATTCAAGACGAAGGCGGGTTTCGAATCCGCGATCCCTGGGCCCTGGCGCAACATGCTCCGCTTATCCGCGCCCTGTACCACTGCGCCAGCCTGGTCGTCTTATATTATTGTGTATTTTTATTCTACTTCATGACGTATGTACTTTACCATACGTACATTCATTCAATTCAAGCATAGATTTATTTTCACACAATGCCTCCATCGCCGGTGTACCTGCACAATGCAGCCTATTACCGGAACACTGAAACATAGCTGGTCCGCTTTTGTTCAGCGCTTGATATGTGAGCGATAAATTACACGGACAGACCGCCTACTTCAATTGATGCCCGGCGCTGCCGCCGCCGGCTGCGAGGTGGCCGGGAATTAAAAGATTCTGTACGAAAATGTCCAGTAATCACATTTGTCTCGGCTAGTAAAAACCTTTTTGAATAAGTTTATTTTGTTATAAATTTGATATCAATTCCATTATATCACTAATATATTTCTATAATATCTGGTGGAACTCTACGTGAATATTCCCAAAAATACTAAAAAAAAAAAATAATGTATGAAAAAAATTCTCGTAATCGTACATTTTATAATTTGTTTTTTTGTTATGTGAATAAAATATGAAATTGACTTGAAATAATACATTCATAATAATAGTAAAAAGAACGAAAATAAAAAGCTTTTCTTTATATTTTCAACTAACAAAGAGCCAACTAATTTTTTCGTATGAACCTATACAAAAGGAGCGCTCCCGCAATTCTTTTCAGACACTCTAACAAATGAGATGAACAAAGCCGATAACGAGACCTGAAACCGGTGCAGTGTGTACTGTAGTATAGAGGAAACTCCATAAACATATCAAACGTAGAGGTTTCATTTGATATGAGTATAGAGGAAACTCCGTACTCATATCAAATGAAACCTCTACGTTTGATATGTTTTTTAATAAAAACATTAGTTTACATTTGCACAATAGTTTTACGACTATATGCTAATACTTGTTCCGTCGCACGTCGTATATTAGGCCCATTATGTAAATAACAGTTCGTAATAATTTGATGTAGTTAGTTCGGTTTACTGGAATACAGTACGATACTCGGACTGAGTCGGGGTAATATGAATAGGTAATATCATCGTGGCTGAAGTGAGCCAGTGCTACGTGGAAGCCAATCTTCTACAAAAACATAACGTTTTTAAATTATTTGACGATTTACAAAATGTATCAAGATATGTTAGTAAAGGTACTGAGTAGTAAAGGTGAGTGTTGATGATCATCACAAAGAGGCCTCTTAAACCTACACCCGGAATCACAAGTCCCGGGGCTACTCGGGGTTACTTCCTCTGCCACACGATGGACCCGGCACCCGCACGGTGAATCCATGGAATGCTAAGAAGTTCGTCTCTCTATGAATCGTAGACACAACCTACTTTCACGACCCAATCTCTTACTATAACTCCCTAAAAATAAAAAAGCCTTAATTGTGTTGGTGACCTAATTTGGTAGCAATTGCTACCTTTAGGTAAATAGTATAAAGTTATCCAGCCATCTACTATTAAATATTGTAATGGAAATCTCCATTACAATATTTGATAAAATTAAGGAACGATAATTTGGAACTGATTGGTGTTAGCCTTTGTTCCACAACTATCAATGATAGGCCTATTTACCTAATTTGGTGTATGTCAAATACTGGAAATTGGCAAACTAATCAAAACTATTTCAAAACGGAATTTATTGATCGTAAATTATTAAATATAACTTCTTGTAGACAAGGTATAGTTGATTGTTTATTTCAGATGCTATCGAAACATTCTTGCACGATTTGTTTATTTACTAAATACTTTATTTTATATAATTATAGATTTGCATAAAAATATGCAGATGGCATATTCTTTAGGCAAGTAATTTGCCTTTTTTTTATTGATACAGGGGAATACATTTACGTATGATCTAGGTTCCCTGGTGGCCCTTAGCTACCTACCGACAAAACCCCTTAGGGTACCTTCAGCCGCTATAATTGCAGGGTCCTGGATCTACAAGCAACAAGATCCCTCCAGCGACAGGCTGGATTCGGTGAAAAGGTCAAACTTCTCCTCCTTGGGGACTTTGAACTTAGATCTTTGAACAGTCCCTACTACGACGTCTGAACCGTATAATTGGGTCAGGTTCCCATCCTGACCCCTGGCCCCAATACATCAAAGGACAACGCCACCAATTAGTCCTAATGTAAATAATTGGTCCCATTACTCGTCCCAATCCACACTGCCATCTGCTTATACGGAGCAACGGGTGGCGGACCACTGTCTTCCCCAATCATATTAATCTATGCCACCAGTGCGTCCGAATCTGACTCACCAGGTCCACGTCGCCACCTGCAGATTCAGAGTGAGGGGTGGAGGACTCCTCAACAGAGCTGCTCTTATTCTGGACTCTTCCCCCAAGCCTGTCCGGGAAAAGTAGCCCTGTCCGCTGTAGCCTTGTGGATCACAGAGGCACGTAAGACCCCTCTCCACGGCAAAGGTGCAACATTTTCGGGGGGCAAGTAAGTTGCCCTCCTTTAATCGTATCTTATAATTATAGACCACCGAAAAGTCAAAAACGCATAATAAACTAGGTTGGAGTACAGGGCAAGAACAAAAACGATTGCTAAGCTGCTATTCCGCTTGATTTCATGCTAGCTCCAAATTTTACTTCATAAGATGTGTGATGTATGATCTCATATTGCAAAATATCAGTTAACAGTAGCAATAGGCTGCAAATAAATCGCTCTGAGGCAGGCAATTAAAAATTAGCAATTTTTTCTTCTAGAAACTTCGGTAATTAGGCATGTTGTTGTGCATTAATAACTTTACAGCCTGTCGTCTTATACTTACCCAATACTTTACGCTCGATTTCTCCAAGTCATGACGTCATATTCAGACTCTGCTCAATTAGCTCCCCAGAGAATGCAAGCGACGATCCATCAAACGTAATTGAAGCGTCCACAACACTCTCTAAGCCCTATAATAACAAATGATTATTCATATTCATTATTCCCTTTGATTTCTTACTTGTACATAATTTTACATTTAAATGGTGAAATGGTTATATAAAACTAAGAACTCAGGATTGGATCGCGTGATAGATTTAGCCTACATTTATTCTACCTCATGATGGCGGGGTACGGAGCACAATGCGATAACACGAACTATCGAAGTGATATCCAGTAAGTTAATAATTATGTACACAGATTATCTATTTCAGTTGCCGCTACATTTTCTAAAAATAGCAAATAGTATAATATCATATCTCCAAAAAATATTATAACTGAATTAAGTGTGCAGGCGTCATTTTATCTTTATAAAAATTAAAGAGCGCAAGGCAGCAGAATTTACTAGGGACGACCGGGAGGTACTTCAAGTATGGTTAAGTTATAAGCCAATATATAGGTACGGCCTATTTTCGTGTGTGATCTTTCCAATGCACCTCAGATTTGCGGGTAGTATGGTGACGACCACAGCTGTTTAATTCTTAGAATCCCACACGTCTTTTTATACAGCTCAGAAGTAAAGTTCGTTCCTTGATCTGTGAGGATTCGTTTTGGAATACCGAAAAGAAAAACAAATGGAACAGACAATCACTTGATTCTGCTGCTGTGTTGCTACGAAAGGGATAAGCCATAGAAAACTTATCTAGATTGTCCTATATTATAAAGTTGTATTTTTTCTTGATTATATACATTTCAGGCATAAAAATATAATAAACAGACGACATTAAATTATTCCTAAATTATAAGATTTACATAAATAATTAAACAAAATTAGATACAAGTATCTAAAACATTATCTCGTTTTAAAGGGCAATAGAAACGCTTGAATTAAAAACTACTAGAACATTTTCAGTGTAATCTAGTTTTAGTTACACCAATTTGCATATTCTAGAAAGAATGAATTGTGCTCAGGATAAAGAAATATGCATTCTTTGTCTACGAACAAATTTCTTTAAGAATATGCAAATTGATGCAATCCAAACTTTTATTGAATTCTTTTATTTTAATAATTAATTTTGTAAGAGACTTATAAAGAATACAAAGAGAAATAAATTATTATAAACCGCCTAAGAAACTATAATATTATTAGAAAGAACGCGAAATTGGAATTTCTCAAATGCAGCGTAAATTCAAACAAAAGATTCAGTTGGGGTTGTTCATTCGTTTGTTAAGACTTTCGTAGCGGTTTGAAACAAAGCACTAACTAGTTCTCACATAGAAGTAGTTATATAGGTTTTATTAGCTCGGGCATCTGTCACAGTTTGATTTAAATCTTTTCGATTTTGCAAAAGGTTGTAAAAATGTATTTTAAGCTTTTCTACTTGTGCTTTTCTTATACTTTAAGCAAGCATGAATGATCATGAAAAGCAAAGCATGAAATGTTTCATTAAATTTGTGAATAACTAACAAAATAATATATTTTGCTTATTTTCAATCCGATAACATTTTAAAACTAAAACAATATTTGTAATCGTAGGAAGATAGTACTCTATGTGTGAATAACTTGTGGATGCAATGCAATAAAATTAATAACTAAAGCCTTGGAAGCTACAGCTGGGGTGACTTGCACTATCCGTACCTTTTACCATCGTAAAATATTACCGATATTGACCAAAAGTGCCACATCATCATTTAATAATTATAATACTAGAATGCACCATCTCTCATGTCTCACAGACACGTCGCATCCGAAGAAAGATTACAACGTTATAAAAAACTAGTATAATATTGCACTTGTATAATGTTGAAAACGTGTTATATTTTTTTTTAGCACGATACACCTATGTATTGTGTTAATCTGGTTTCACGATATATTTTGTGAGAACGGTATGATGAAAATATATAATTGGACTTTTTGTCTTTATCTTTCTATAATTTTATTGTGAAGCCGGAGATATGAAATAGTTGATGTTTATCAGATAGCATTTTCACCACGTGTACGTGTGTTGAGCCGTAATGACCTTTGCTCGCCAGTGTGCGCTCTGTGGTATTGCTTGCCGACTGATTTGCGGCTTGTGAATCTATGTTGACTATAGGGTAAAACCCGGATAGTTGCCTCAGTTTCAAATACTCTGTGTTACGCTTGTGGATAGTGCTAGTTTTTGATCACATTCAAAAGTGTCCCCCACGCAGGCCTCAGTGCTGCATAAGCCGTTAAATTCGACGCACGTGTATTGTCTGTGTGAAAGAAAATCTTTTTTCTATTATTATTTTGTTAATATTTTTTATTTATTTAGTAAATAAAAAGGGCAAGTATCCGTACCAAAAAGGATAGTTGCTCCACTTTTTTTTGCGGATAGCCCCGTAAGCATAGCCTTTAACGAGAAAAGACAGATTTTTCTTGGTGGTTTTGGTTTTACTTTACTAATTTTTAAAATATTTATTGTTATATAATATTTAATTTTTAAACTTTAGTAAGAGGTAGTAAGTATCACACTGCATGCTTTCATGCAGCCGAATTGGGCCGGCACAACCGGGGAGGTACCACTCGCTTACGTGAGTCCTTCGTTAAGTGTCAGCTGTGCTGTCGCGTTTCGTGCAGTGTGTAAGTAGCCGGTGGCCATTGGAGTCGGGAAAAGAAAGGAGGGCAGCGCATCCGTATAGCCCCTATACAGACGTCGGTAATTATGAAAATGGCTTCGACTGCTCGTTTGCTCCCTTATACAATAGAAAAAAATATCTTAAGTAAAATGAATTTATAATTACATCAAAAATATTTTACTGTTGGGTAACACTTACTCAACAGTAAAATATTTTTGATGTAATTATAAATTTATAGTTTAAGTTTAATTATTACTTAATAAAAGATTGTATTAAATAATAAAAACAGATTATTCAAATTATACAAGTTATTTTTTATTTGAAAAACACATAGCCAAACATCTATCCTCATATGAGGCAAGTATCCCCCGAAGTAATTTTAAATTTAGGCTACTATCCGCCAGAGCAGGCAAGTATCCCATTCTTTAGAGGTCCAGTAAAACAGCATTTACTCAAAATTCATAATATTTACATGTAAAAAAATAGTCTACTATGAAAGATTAATAATTTATCTATACGTATATACTTAGAATAAAATAATTACTATTGCCCATTTCCAATAAAAGAGCCTTTTTTAAAAGTGCGGCATCTATCCGGCGTTTACCCTATATTTAAAGGGTCTTAGCTCAGTTCATTGCCAGCACTGTTACTCTTGGTTCTCCTTCGTCTTAAAAGTAGGTTAAAATGAATTTTATAAAATAAATATTATCATTTACACAATGTATTATATTTACTCCTTAAACATATTTACTGTTTATTAATGGTAGTTCTGTTGGGTACATAGTTCTTGTAACACATTATGCCTATTGGCACTCCTTTTTCTAAATAATGTCGTGTTTCTGCTCATGATATTAAATCAATTTTTATCAAAGTACCTAAAGGACCATGAGTCAATTTGGTGTCAGTGTCTAACAGAGACAAAAGATATGTCATTTTAAAGAGTTTTATTTCTACTTCATATGTTATTATGGGCAGCAAGTTGAATTCCATTGCAGAATAAAGTTATTCGTGTTAACATGCTTAAAAAAATTGGTTACTGTTACAACAGAAATGAAAAGGATTTTTAGCACAATAATCATTTGGAAGATTTTCCTGAGTTAACGCTACATGACATTTTTATGATTTCTTTAGGATCATACCCGATTGAACTTGCGAAGTCATACTGCAGCGAACATTTACGCAATGGTTTATACATGATCGAATTATATCGGAAACTAGCATGCACGACTTGGCGCAATGTCATATGGAGAATGAAATTGTATGTCTCTTTAGAGGCCGAATTCAGTCGAGACATTTTTTTAGTAAGAGGTAGTGCCACACTGCATGCTTGCATGCAGTCGAATTGGGCCGGCACGACCAGGGAGGTACCTCTCCCTTACACGAGACCGGCGTAAAGTGACAGCTGTGGTATCGCGTTTCGTGCGGTGTGTAAGTAGCCGGTGGCCCATGGAGGTGGGAGGAGAAAGGATGGCAGCGCATCTGTATAGCCTTTATGCGAATGTTTGTGGGCGTCGATCGTCATGAAAATGGTTCCGACTGCTCCTTTGCCCTCCTCTACCATAAAAAAAGACATGTGTAACCGTACATATTATGTCTATATTCTTGTAGACCGAAGTGGTATCGGTACAAATGCCATCGCTCAGTACTACTGTACTTGTCTTACAGGTAGACGCACAGTTGGTAGTTGTGCACATACCATTTCCATTATATGGTATCTGGGCCTAGGGAGAAATATACAATTCAATCCACCAACTGGCCATTTAAATGATTTAATTTTAGATATAGAATAGAAAAGAAAAGAAAAGAAAAAAAAGAAAAGTTTTTTATTGAAAATAGAATTACAGGAATTACTTTTTGAACGTCAACAATTAAATCTACCACCGGTTCAACCCTAGCCCTGTCCTGAGAAGAACCGGCGAAACAATAAAATGATGTAATAAAATATATTCAAATGAAAAAAATGTTAATGTATTTTATTATTTTTGCTAGATAGGTATCTTCAAGGTAGATAAACTAAGAAACCCCATTGAGTTTGGTCAAAATTGTTTTAAAATCGTTATATTTATGATATCAACCATTTTTTAATAGCTATCCCATCTCTGTTGGTGGGTGATACCAATCTTCATACATTTTTGCCCATGGTCCTTTATGACAATCATTTGAATTTACAAAATAATAAGACTACGTCTGGTTATATGGATGGTGAATAATTAAATAAAATATATAAGGATTGTAACGCGAAAAAAATACCCCATTTTCATTTAACAACGTCCGTTGTGTTGAGTATTTGATCATGACATTCCCCAAGCCACTTAATTTTCAAGACCCCAACGAATCGCATTTAAAAGGGACCATACAAAACAATCGAGTGAAAGTCCTGACTTTAAACCCTTAAATACACGAGGTTTATTGCAATCCCAGAGAGTTCCCACAAATCTCGACTGAAGTAGGGATGAGAGCGTTTATTTGTCCAGACTAATGTACATTTTATGCGAGACCCGTTCCTTATGACTAACGTGACGTAATAAACCCGCAAGTTATAAGAGTTAGCGGCCGAGCATAAAATCCAGATTTAGTTCATATTTGCTTTACTAAGATCTGCAATATTAATCTAATGGCACACGGAGACGAGGGATTTTAATCTGCGGTGTAGAAAGAAGTACGCTCCAAGAATAAAGTCATCCGCGGATTTACTGCGTACATAACGCAGACGGTGTGCGTACATTTCGACACCAGCTATGAACATGCCGCTAACTCAAAATTTGGCCATTTTTCGTTTTTTTGTGCCAAATGTCTAATCAATAGAAAAAGAAAAAATCAAAAAACAACAAGGTTGACGAAGTTACGAATACAACAAAACGCTAAGTGGATGTACGTTTTGAAATTGCCTGATGAACATACGCCTAACACGCAATGGCCACAGCATTCCCCTAAGTAGATTTTTCAGGTTGTTGTGCGCTTATAAAAAATATAATTTATCGACAGCGTCAAAACATTTAAATAAGACTACTGTTCAGTATTATTTAGCTCTTCTTGTTTATTGTGTTTTTTTATTCATACTACAAGTAGGTCACGTACACAGGCTCAATATATTGTGTAAGAATGAAGTAAAATAAAAATAAGATTTCGTGAGCGCACGCTCAAAACTCGGCTAACATCAGTCAGGCGAATTATACACATTTATTAATACAATTTTATTTATTACACATTAGGCTAACTGTAGCTAAATAAAAAAAATATAAATAATAATAACAAAATAATAATGTAAAACGGGGGACTTTTTATACGCGATACTTTTAATCCCTCGTTTGCGTTTCCTACTCCATACAGTTGTAAGCGTTCTATTTTAGCGGACAAAAAAGTCCGCGGACTAAAATCCTTCGTCTTCACAGGCCATAAGACTACCTTCATATAAATATCAGGCTATTTCGCGTATATTATTATTATTTTATTAATTCTAATGTAATGCAGAAATAATCTCTAAGCACCTCCAAATATTATGAAAGAAGAATCATTAGCATTATTTTATTTTAACGTAATGATCACCTCGACGTCCAGGAAGCTACAATCACACGTCTCAAACCTATTTAACGGCGTACTAACAAGGTAATGGAACAACAATATACTATATCCAATCTTTACAATTCCTAAATGATATTCATCGCTTACACTTGTACCACACGTCAGTCGTCAGGCTACTCGTAAACTTCGCGCAGTAAATATAAGAAAGAAAAGATTTATTTCACAAAAGAGATTTTTTCTCAAGTATTGATGAGGGGCGAAATCGACTTAAAAAAGAAGGAAACGATACAATTTTCCACCAGTAAAACGTCTTATGTTTCCTTTATGATTAAATGTCCTTTTATGTTCTTTGCGGTTGAAAGCGTCAAATTTAACAATGAAATAGAATAAGGCTTTTAGACGGATTAGGGTATTGAGTACGTAATAATAAAAGCTACGGTATAAACAAAACTTCACTTTCAGTGTGAACCGAAACTTAAAATAATACAATTGTTAATTTACTTAGCAAAGTTTGTTGAAGTGAATAGCCTTAAGCCGATAGGCATTGGTGCCAAAGCACACGACGCGTTGCGGCGGCGGTGCTACGCTGGAGCGACGCCGCTGCGTCGCGTCTCATACAAAATATTATATCTGTGGTATGGCACACGGTACGTTGCGGCGCCGCACCGCGCTGTCAACCGCCGAGTTAGGCGGGAGGGGTGAATAAAATATTTTGTGGCGCCGCACCGCTCACTTTTAACGTCACTTGCGTCACAAGGGAGGTACACACGCTTGATCGTCGATGTTTATTTCTATCCATTTTTTTTATTACATTTCTGTTTATACCGGTTTAAAAAAATTAGTGCTAATAAAAAAATATTATTGAATTATTGCAGTAGTTCAAGAAAATAAAATTTTATGGGATAAGTCCAAAGATGACTTTAAAAATAAAAATTTAAAATTAAAAGCACACGATGCGAGCGGCGCGCCGCACCGCTCGTGTCCGCTGATCCGCCGAAATCCTTAGAGTGCGGCGCCGCAACGCGTCGTGTGCTCAGACCCTTAGGATTGTCTTTTGTAAGTGTAATGATATTTCTCATGCGTACTACGGGCCTTTATTGTATACGAATTTAAGTGCTATCCTAATATATCTCTATATATATAAAATTCTCGTGCCACAATGTTAGTTACCATAGTGAGTATGGTAACAACACCGAAACGGTTAGACCAATTCGCATGGAGTTTTGTGTGCACATCGGGTAGGTTTGAGAATCAGCCAACATCTATTTTTCATCGCGATATTTCCAAAGGATCCAAGCTTTTGCGGGTGAAACCGCGGACTGCAGCAGGCCTAGTACATTTTAATGCATAAAAAATTTATACTTTGAATGGTAAAGTCTTCTTAGCTGAATTTCGGTTTTTACATTTACATTGATACAAATACATTGATTTATACATATTCATAGATTAGCCGTGTCTCCCGATTTATCTCTCTTAAGTTTGGACCCAGTAGAAATATTGGGACAAAACATTTTTAATGACCTTATTTATCTAATTATATTATTTTCCGACTTTCCAAATATATCTTCATACTTCTGTGACAGATGATAAATAAGAATAAACCTTAATATCCATTCGAATCGTAAACATTACTTTAATGATGTAGCATATTTTACATTTACTTTATAAGTACAAACAATAACCATTGTTAGAGCGAAGAATTGATCATTGTGAATAAAGGCAGATGTGTGAAACCAGTGCTGTCAAATAATTTTGGTATCTAGGAACTCATGCTGATTTGTATAGGTAATTTGGCCCCAGAAGCGGAGGCTTTGGAAGACTATTTTGAAATTTAAATAACATCTGAATATTTAGTACTTATATTTTTTGCTGAAAATTTACAGTTAAAGAAATTACAGCTTCTTAAAAGCCAACACTGCTTACTTTAAATATTATTTTAATTGCAATGCTATTGAAAATAAGAAATATACCAAGTTTACATCATAGTGTCGTCGTCGTCGATTGTAGTCGACCGTCTTATTAAGTTTAATTTAGTTGTTTGACATTGGTGCATGTCATGACTTGGTTATGTGTAATGTGTTATTAGGTGGCAGGGAGCCGCTGAATGCGATGACTCATAAACGAGATCTATGGTGCTCTATGTGGAAGGCCCATGGTCCAGCACTGGGCGACCTGCGGCTAAGGATGATGATGATAAAAATGATAAATTAAATACTCAATAATATTATGTTATTTTAATATTTTTACTCGAATTGTAACTAAAAAAACTCAAATATATAAAATACTCGCAGCCCCAGCACCGCTAGAAGAATGTTTTTTGCGTGTTACGAATTTGTGACTACAGCGCGGCGTTACAAACATCGATCTATCATATTTTATATTTCTAAAATATACCTAAGTGTTACATAAGGTCTTATGAGCTAAATATTTTTATGATAATCACGGTTTATCAAACTTTCATAAAAACATAAATTGCTAAATGTAATTTATAAGTGTAAATGATGACTGGTTTGCTACACCTAGTAGTTCACCAACACCCCTAATGACTAGTTTGTCTAAATAAATACGAGCTATTATAGTGATGAAATGAATCTATCACAGTGTTTATAAGACAATTAAAGAAGAATGTTGGGTAGAAGTTTGATTGTTCTATTTATTGTTCTTCCAATTGTTTTTGGCAAGTGTTGTTGGCCTACAAAGGTTTTCTTTAATATATTACCGAATACTTCAGCTCCGTTTTTGTATTGTGATGCTTTCGAGAGTGGAGACAGTTATGGTCCCTTTAGAGGTTGTTATACCTATATTTGTGGTAATGGAAGACGTCCAGCCGGCACGTACTGTGGAAAAGGAACGTGTAATATTTTTGGCTGCAAATGTGATTATGGTTGCATTGCAGGAAAACCTATAAAGAATTTTTTAGAAAAATACAAGAAACATCTTGGATTCGTCGGTGTGACTCATCAACGCTTCAGTTCAAGCTTATTCTAATAGCTCAGTTGACGTAGCACATACACTGATGGTCTGCGTTTCTAATTCCGTCTAAATCAAGTTTTATTTATGTCGCACTAGCTGCGCCCCACGGCTTTGTTGCCCGGTGTTGCACCTATCCTATGTGTTAATTCAAATAACCCTCTATGTGTGTGCCAATTTTATGAAAATCGGTTTAGTAGTTTTTGCGTGGAGTAACAAACAAACAAACATTTTTTTCATTTACATACATTTCGCATTTATAATATTATATTAGTAGGAAGTAGGATTTAAGACATATCGTAAAATAAAATAAATAAAAAAGTGAAAAGCCTTTTATTCCTTAATTTTAGGTTACAATTATACTTGTTATTAGTGAGCATATAATATTTTATTTATTTATTTAACAATTTATGTACATGGAAACAAACTTATATACTAAACAGAGACATATTACAGAACCAGTACAAAGGTAATTAATATCTACCTAAATATATCCTTGTGTGTCAGTTATTTATTTTTTTGTTCAAGGAACCCGGGTTAGGTAATGGCGTCCTCCAAAGTAGCCCACGGTGTTATTCTATTTAATAGACTTATATATTTTCTAAATTATTATCTTGTAATAAACAGTAAACCGTGTCCGCCAATTTAGGTTCTTATGAAAAAAAATAACGGAATATTCTCCTTATTTCGTAACTTTGGCAACAAACTTTGATATATTAAAAATGATAATTTTTAGATAAACGAATTTAAATAAAATAATTAGGGTAACCAATATAGTAATTTCCCAGTATATAATTATTGCCAACATTACGTTACATGTCATATGTAGAATAATATTAGAAGCATTTTAGATTCAGACAACTGGCAACATTTCTCTTTTTAAAGTTTGCATGGCCAAAAACCGTAGACAGAGAAAGGAATAGACTGCGGGTTCACATGTTGTTGAGTCGCAGAGTCACTCAGCGTACTGTGAATAGAATTATGCTCGGGTTTCTCTGTGAGATATGGTCTCCAATTTTAGATATCAGAGACGTAGCTCAGAGAATCAGCAAACAATCAAGTTGCAATAGACAGGCCAAATTGCTCTCCTAACGGATATGAAAAATAGGTTCATGAGTGGCGGCCCGCACCGAACGATGAAGTATTAGACGTACTCCAACCTGGTTGAAGACGCAGTTAAGATGGGATGCAGCATGGATGCATGGGAGGTAGGATCGTGATCCTCCTTCCATTGCACCGATCGCAACAATATCACAGAACAAACTTTTTGGTAAAAACTACAAATTTAGTCTAAATTAATGGTGTTTTTTACGTAATTTTTGTCAAGGTTATAGCTAAGCACCACATTTATGAAAAGGCATAATATTACTTATTCGTAAATCATGTTCCTGAAAAAAGATATTGCACTTTTATGGTTTCTATGGGTTTTTCTCGATAATCGCGATAACTTCAAAAGTAGTTTAAAAAAAAAACATTCGGCGTTTTTCTCAAACCTCTAAAATAGTAACAGCTATTGAATGAACACATAAACAGACTAGACCAGCTACTGAATGAACACATGACCGCAACTAAGCCAAAATTACACACTGTGCAATGTAGTATACAATGGTAGTTTTGGATCTTTAATTTTATTATTAATGTTAAAAGGAAATAATGCAATTTTTTCTCTATAAAGGGATTTTTCTACAAATGATTTTAATTGTTTATAATAAGCTTTTTTGACTTCGTCTTATCTCTACGATATGCCGTCAACATTTTATCCTGCAGCTTCATCATAATTTTAATAAAATGTTTTATATATTAAATGTTATTAAATGTTTTAAGAGAAGCATGGATGTCAAAAATTGTTAAGATATGAGAATTAAATATATGGAGCATATCATAAACATTTTCCAAGCTTAGAATATCTTACCAAGATATTTGGCAAAGATCTCTATGGAATTCCTCTGTACAAATATTTTTAATAGGTCTATGCGAAACATCAAACGGAATAAATTTATCACGTTTGATTAGGAACTCAGCCACGATAATGCTAGGACCGTTTATAGAACGACAAGATTCAACATCTGTATGTTTAGCTGGGAGATTGGTGCAGACTAAATCAATAAGCGACTCGCTGGTATCTGTAAAATGTGTAGGTGACTTGATCAGTTGCCATAGGCTAAAACAATTGAGAAAATAGTTAAACTTGTTTGATTTAGCTTAGAACTTATTTAACACGTTTATATTAAAATCTCCTAGTAGTACGTAATTGTCAAAACTACTCATACTAGTTATTGTGTCGCTAATAGTATCGGAAAACAAATCAACGTCCAACCAAGGCGGACGATGGGCAGTACCAATAGCCAGTTTCTTTGTACTACATGAAACCGTCAACCACATTTGTTCTACGGAGTCATAACGGCTATCTACATTGGCAGTCCAGGTACGCGCGCTGAGCTCTCGTCGTAATAAAAAGCTACCCCGCCGCCGCGGCCGCCGCGCACAGTCGGCGGGCGCGGCACGTGACGTAGTCGGTAGACGGGCACGACCGGAGCGCGACCACTCTCGCCGGGCCGCAGCCACGTCTCATTTATTGCCAACACATCGACATCGAAAGCATGTCTTGTCACTGCATCTATAGTGTTCGTGATTTGTTCCTAAGGGCCACATTAAGTAATCCAGCTTTTATAAAGGACTCTGATTTGATCATTATTCGTTATATAAATAAATACACAGAATAACACAAAACATACATACACGGAATATACATTGACAGTGATTCATTACTTATAAATATTAGCTTATAATAATAGTAAATAGCGACAGATGTGTATAACAAAGTATAAGCTTATTAAAGCACGTATAATAGTACATTAGTATTAAACTTAATAATAATACAATATATTTGTAGGTTTCTAAAAATAAAATTGAGTTCTGATATATTTGATGAGACTATATTTTTTAGAAACAAAACATACATAATATTATGTGAGGTTGTGCAATGTAACAACATAATTTTCAGATGATGTTTTATGGAATAAAAATTAAGTATAAAATAATTTAATAATAAATTAAGTAATAAAAAAAAGTTTAGTACATTTGTTAACTTTTTAATGTCCACAACTAACTTTAATTTATATATTGATATGGGTAATCTACTCAGTTGGGACTCCAAAAAGTCGTTGTAGATCCTCTGCTGTCCGAATGAAGCATACGCGATCCCCCGGTTCCTGCCTGGCCAAAATCCGTCCCCGGTTAGTACAGACATGTCTCCAGCTAAGTCGGCCAGCCAACTCTTGTGCCTCCCGCAACAACTGTCTATTTTATTTGGTAAGCCGCTCGTTGATAAAGAACCACCCAGCCGGGCCGGGCAGCCTAAG